>JAAEAF010009498.1:0-43751 GCA_011037195.1 Triatoma infestans
ACACTGTTATAATATGGCTATAAGCTTACACAAACTGCACTGGACGTTGTAATGATTTTATAGATAAAATGGTGGGATTAGAGATATGACACGATGCGGTGTATATGGTTGAATCTGATAGATAGATAGATGTCTACATTTGTTACTGGCTTATATACAGGTTCTCCCTACTCTAGCTTGCTTAAGTGAGAGAGTACCAGAGAGAGTTTGTTTTCTCTCGGTCGGGCTTGTGTTCTCTCTTTTGCTGTTACATACTTTTTGTCTTTAGAAATCTTTTTATTTATTTATTTATTTATATTAAGATGGGATTATATTTTCTAGTGAAACTATCAAAAATCACACCATGAGGATTACTTTTGAGACATAATAAATCTTTCAATAAATAACATTTATTCCATTAGACGAAAATTTTTCCCTCAGAAATAAAACTCAGTTTCATTTATTGACAATGAAACGATATTAGTGACTATCGAAATGACACATATCTTACAGCAATTTTACATGCTGAGTCAAATAAGATAACATGCTGAGATTTTCCAGTTGCCTAATTTTTCATAGAAAACTTTAAAAATAAAAAAAAAGAGTTGGAAATATGGAAAATTTAAATGATCAAATACATGTATTTGCACCAAATCTTTATATTTTTTAAAACTTATTGAATATGTAGATATCAAAAGAAAAAAATTCTGTTTTTTGTATGGATAAATTCAAATTAAAATTTTTTGATGAATGAATTACAAAAATCAATTTTCCGTGGTTTCTTCTCCATGGAGGAAAATATTTAACAACATACTTTCACTTCGAAAATATAAAATGATTCTCATTTAAACATTTCAGCTGCTAAAACGCATTACATTGCGCCTACATTCGTACATTTACAATTGCTAGTTCCAGAAGAAAATACCTTCAATAAAATCAAATATATCACAACGATTATATTAAATATTGCAAGAATAATACTATAAAAGACCACATACTGGGGAGAACAGAATAAATAGAAAATAACGATGACTGTATTTATAGTCATTTTCTACCATCAGATAAGTTAATAGAAATGTTAGTCAGAAAAGTATATAATATCTTCTTTTTTCTCTGACAACTGCGAACGAGACGGAAAAAGAAAGTGAGAAACAGAGATAGATGAAGGCCACTAGTTAGAAACAGAATGGTTTCTGGTTGACACCATGAGGTGGTAATCGTAGGATTTAGTATTCAGGGCACTACACAGTTCTGTTACTGTTAACCAATTTTAACTCTTTTTTTACCCAACTTAACTTTATCAGTTAATATCACTTTTTCTTTTATATAATAGAAGTCTGCATTTCAATTGGAATACGTGCATTTGGAACATGGATGTACTTTATAATTTTGAATGACCTAGTATATTGCATTATTGTTAAATAACATTCATTCATTTTTTATCAGAATGGCCCTCTTCATTCTGTAGGCATTTCATATGTAGTGATCAGTTTGAAGTGGCTCAAATTGGTTGAGGTACCTGAAGTAGAAAAAACCGATATCTACTGATTTTTAAAGAATAGTACGATTTTACGAATAGTCTGATTAAAAAAAAACACAGACTGCAAATAATTGATGCTTTAAAAAGCATCATTGTGTGAAAAGTTTCAGTAGGGAATCCCATTTTTAATGCATCTTTTTTTCTCAAATAAATCCACTTGCGTCAAAAGCATCTGTAAATGACTCTGGGCAGTATGGTGATAAAACATTTTATGTTTTGAGGTCCTCAGAGTACGATTAAGTAGTTTTTAGAAAATGTGTATGTAATTTCGTGTGTATGTATTTATTTGTGTATATCTACGTATATGTACAGATATAGATCAAGAAAGAATAATCACAGTAAGTGCAAACATTGTCCGCAAGGGGTATCTGTTGCATGCAATTACATGGGGAGTAGCGAACCCACGGGTTACCACAGCTCAGTTCTCCATGCACTTCGTCAGAACAGTACACAGCATACTTAAACTACATACACTCTACACTTTACAGACAAGAACAAACACAGTACACAAACTAGTTAATTGGCGTAAGCCAAGGAAGAAGGAAGGGATTAGCTCAGTAGTAGCGCGCTGGACTAGCAACCGGAGGTCCTGGGTTCGAATCCAGCATGCTGCCCTTAGATTTTTTTCTTCCTAGGAGCCTCTACAAGTAACTGTCTGGTGATGAGAGTGTTGGCTTAGAGGCCGCCAGTGCACTGAGAAGGCTCCGGCGGGGGGGGAACAGATCTTTCAGGTCACAGTGCGGTAATACCCTTCAACAATCTACAATCTACAAGTGCAAACATGACTTGGTAGCGTATAAATTTTGGCATTTATATTCTCAATTACATATTATGTCATATGTATTTTTTAAAACATGGGATCTCTGATTTATGCAATTTATACAAATTATCTTGTGACTAAAGTCCGCTCACTGTCAGGTTTATGCTCAAACTTGTAGGCAAAAGAATTGTTAAGAGCTCTTTTCTTATATGAAGTTGTAGGTGAAGATGGCAGGTTATGTATTATAATATTATGTTTACAGTCAATATAAGTTTGGGATGTTTAATGTATTTTTTTTCATCCCCCAATTAATTCATTTAACATCTTCCAAGCCAGATTATTTGGTAGCCATGAGATTAGCAGTGTTTCTAACAACTGGACAGGAAAAGTCTTTTACAATGTATACGCTTCAATTGATATAGGGTAAAGCTAGGAGAGATGACGCACATTTCAAATTTATGCCCTGTATCAAAATATAGTTTTAGGTGATTACCAAGCTGGTTTTAAAAGGATTAGAGCAACCACGGACCAAATATGTGCATTAAGGCTGATTCATGAAAAATGTTATGAATACAACATTGATGTTCACCATTTATTTGTGGACTTCAAGCAAGCATATGACAGCCTTTACAGGGATAAAGTTTTGCAAATTATGAAAGAATTTGTCATCCCAGATAAATTAATTCGGCTCGTTAACATGTGCCTCATAAAAACGACTGCAAAAGTCAGAATTAAGGGGGATTACTCTCAAGAGTTTGAGATAAATAGAGGTCTTAGGCAAGGTGACGTACTCTCCACAATCCTATTTAACCTGTCCTTGGAGAAAGTTGTTAGAGATATTGAGACCAACCCAAACGGAACGATATTTAACAGGTCAAGGCAGTACCTGGCTTATGCAGATGATATAGTACTTTTAGGAAGAACCTTAAGGGCTCTGGAAGAGTGCTATGACCAATTGGAAAATAGTGCCAGGGCTGTGGGTTTGTCCATTAATACTGACAAGACCAAGTACATGTTATGCTCTAGGCACGACAACCGAATTTGCAACGCTGCTTCTGAAGTGGAAGAACGTTCAAAAATGTAAAAGCTTTTAAATACTTAGGTACAATCTTCACTAAAGAAATGGACGTTAGAAAAGAAATTAAAGAGAGGTTGGCTGCCGGAAGTATATGCATGTTTGCTTTAAATAAGATCCTTAAATCCAAAAATGTCTCTCGAAAACATAAGATAAACGTCTACAAGACAGTTATCCGGCCGATAGTTCTTTATGCTTCGGAAACTTGGATACTGAATGAGAGCGAGTGCAACCAACTTCTGGTGTGGGAAAGGCGTGTGTTACGTAAGATTTACGGGCCAAATCTTATAAATGGCTCGTGGAAGATAAAAAGTAACACAGAGCTGAAAGAATTGTTTGCATCGCCGGATCTGGTTGCCGAGGTGAGGAGCAAAAGATTGATATGGCTGGGACATTTGGAGAGAATGGATGAGGATCGAGCACTGAAAAAGCTTTTCCGGAATCGCCCAGAAGGAAGGAGGAAAGTGGGAAGGCCTAGAAAGAGATGGTTGGAGGATGTGGAGGAGGACCTCAGAAGGCTTGGTGTGAGGCATTGGAGAAAAAAGGCCATAGATAGAGAGAGCTGGAGGCAAATTACTAAGGAGGTCAAGGCCCTTCAAGGACTGTAGTGCCAATAAAAAAAAAAAAAAAAAAAAAAAAAAATCAAAATATAGTGGATATATTAA
Organism: Triatoma infestans; assembly: GCA_011037195.1. Taxonomy (NCBI): domain Eukaryota; kingdom Metazoa; phylum Arthropoda; class Insecta; order Hemiptera; family Reduviidae; genus Triatoma; species Triatoma infestans. The sequence continues at coordinate 4,020 of JAAEAF010009498.1, forward strand.
AGCGGTAATGCTTATAAAACATATGACAACTACTATTATCTACAAAAAAATCTTATTTTTTAAAATAAAGACATTCTCATTTATTCCAGAAACAAAGTACAAGTATACTAATATATTTGGCCGTCTCTCCTATTATGGTAGGATAGATGACGCACCATAGGTAGGAGACCTCTCCTCTGTGAAGGTAAAGGGATGGCTGATCGACATGAAACTTGGTAAACACTATGTCTACGCGTCCAACATTAACGACAGCAGGAAATCTTTCATTTCAATTGCAATCAACTTCCATGACGTCACATGGTGGCAAACAAGAGAAGTAAAGTCTGCGTCTTCTCTCCGGACCCCCGTCATTACTCCTAGCTTTACCCTATATATGTTCCTTGAAGATTATTTAATAGTTTTAATAATAAATTGGAGATGGCCAATCTTTATAATACTTAAATGAATATTTGGCTGATTTCGTTTGAATGATACAGCTAGAAGACGTATTGTATCAGCAGAAAAAAAAGAAAGTTGTATAATAGATTTCAAGAAAACAAATTATTCACTTTAAGTTTGGGCAAATCCAGCTGAAAATTCTGCAAGAAAGTTAGTTTGAAATAACTTTTTATTGATGAAAAATGTAATTAACTTCTTTGTTTTCAGCTACACAGTACCAGAGTCCAAAAAATAAAATAAAATGATAATCACGGGCAAGTTTGAAAGTTGTTAAAGTTAATTTTTTTTTTTTTGTTATTTTCTAAAATTATCTTTAACATTTTATAATTTTTTTTGTCCAATATAATCATTAAGAAAGATAAAAGAAAATTAAAGATTATGATTGTGAAAAAATTAAAGTTTATATTAAATACAGAAATATTATTTCTATTGTTTTTTTTCCAAACTAAAAGCAATTAAAACAAAATAGAAAGCAGTTAGATAATTTTATTGCTATGACGTTTGCGGTGAGAAGAGAAAATAGCTTGTAAAAAAAAAAAAAAATATTTAAGTGGCGCCACTAAATGAACAAATTGTCTTTTTATCTAATGAAAAGAATAATTTTGAAATTAATGTATAAAATAAGAATAACACTATAATAGATAATAATTAATTGAAAGTTGTAAAAAAAAAAAAAACTGAAACTATGAAAGAGAAAAAACATACAATATTGAATAAAAATATGCCAATATTACATACGTCACTTTAACTAATGCTGATATTAAACAATTAATCAAAACAAGAATGACTGCATAATGTATGTTGAGGAAGAAAAAAAAAAAAAAAAAAAAAAAAAAACACGTTACTTACAGTAGCAATGACGGTTAACAGATATCTCTGCGTTTTTTCATAGTCTAAAGCTTTGTTAACGGTGATCTGTCCTTGGTGTGGAAGATTGATTGCAAAGTGATCCGAACCATCTGCCACTTGTAAACGTTCTTCTGGATGTGGTTTACCTTTTATTATTCTATATTCAACCAGACCGTTTACACCGGCATCTGCATCTTCTGCTTTTAATCCTTGGAATACTGTTGTACCAATCGGTGTTAACTATAAAATAAACAAACAAAAAAAAAGAAGAAAATCAATCATTATGTTTTTAAATATGGAATAAAATAAAATAATAGTTATACAAAGCTTATAATGAACATTTCCATTTAAAGCAGTAAAAGAAAGTAAAAATATGATAAAATCATTCAATTACGTGAAACGTATTTAAAAAAAAACAGTCAAAAATGAAAAAAAAAAAAAAGAGCAACACAGATGACGTGTTCTTAGTACGAATCCCTAAACAGCAGAGCACAAATCAATCACAGAAAGTTTAAACTTCACATTCCAAGAGGGGGGATTAACCATGAGATCCGACAGGAAGTTAACTGTCAAAATTCTTCAAAATTGTACTTGAAGGAAATACATTTAAGGGGCTTTTTTTTGGAGGAAAGAATGGAGTTCACGATTTCTTCTAAGGTAGCGGTGGCCAATCTTTTGATCCTCACGGACCACCAAGCAGAAAATATTATTTAATCTCGTGGACTACTGCCCCATTTTTTTTTCGATGAGGGGAAAGTTCCACAACTGATTAGAGTGGGCCCCCCTCCAAAATAAAATTTACATAGCGATATTTAAAAATTGTATTTATTAAAAAGTTATTCAAGGTGGCAAGTTTTCAAATGAACACACTGCAAATCAATGAAATTGTTATATTTAACATGGCAACCAAAGATGAGAAAGAAAAGTCAAATGATGATAATGATTAATTAAAATTTACTTAATAATTACAATAAAAGGAATAATATTCAATATTCAATCAGTGTGAAACATGTTGCTGCTTCTTAGATAAAAATTCTTCAATTCTAGGGTCCATTGTACTAAACAGCAATACTAAGGCTAACTTGCAGTTCAAGTTGACAACGGTACTTATTTTTAATCGCCGCAACTGTCGAGAATGTTTTTCGCACAAATATGTTGTTGCGAATGCCTTTTGACTTAATATTGGATACTCATTTTTGACAGTATACCAAAAGTGAGCTCCTATTATGCCTGAAATAAATTTAATTTTGAGGGTGTCGTTGGATGTCAGTTCGATTAAGCTATCCTTTCGAATTATAATTATTGCTAAATTTGTATACTTTTGTTTGTGTTTTGTATAGATATTTTGTCTTGTTTTGAAAATAAACTTGTTGAGGACCGGAGCTTTGTCTTTTTTTTCTTTTACCTAAACCCAATCCGTCTCCACTGAGTTTGTCGGAGCAGCCATAGGCTTTTCTCTCAAACGTAACATTCGGAAAACGTTTTAGTAGCACGTCACTGGGAAGACGGGAAATTTAACTGACGCTACCAAAGAAATCCTCGTTGGTTAACAATTCTTTCGCGGACCACCGTTTCGCGACCGTGGCAATAAGGTACTCTTTTTCAGTTATACTACACAATTTAACAAACTACAAAATACGATTTTTTATTGCATTGTTAATACCATAAATTATATATAAAATGATAAATTTACAATGACAATTTTATTTATAAATTATACTCATTTGTCCATAACATAAATATAGAGGTGTAGGGCACAACAAGTGCCTATCAAACAAGTATTAAAAGTGATTATATATCGTAGTTCCAGAAGTTAGCGCCAATAACACTCAACCAATCTATATAAATAAAAATTCAGCATCCGTATGTTTGTGGCCGCAAAACTCGAAAAAAAGTCGATGGATTGACTTGAAATTTTTACATAACGTTGCATTTCTATATAAGAGTGTTTATATATACTTTTTACTCCGAAGGCCCCCTACGGAAACGGGAAATTCCGAGCGTTTTGCAAGGTTGGCAGAAATAGACAGATTCAGACGCGTTGCGATGGTGGCGCTCTCTCTGAACCTCTTTCTCAACTACTTATAAGTACCTCTATTCCAAAGTTCCCACGGTAACGGGAAACTCCGAGCTAAAATCCGTTCAAACGGCCATATTGCGTTAACACTTGCTTTTGCAGGTATTGCTGCTACGTTGATAGAAGAAGGTAGAACAGCGCATTCAGCTCTTAAACTGTCACTAAACATGCACTTCACAGAAAACCCAACATTTTACATTTCTAAAACATCAGGAATGAGAAAGGTTCTTCGGGTGTACAAAATCATTGTATGGGATGAGTTACGATGGCTCACAAGAAGTCACTGGAAGCATTAGACCATACATTGAAAGACTTGCGAAATAATCAGGTTCCACTTGGTGGACCATTGGTGTTACTATCCGGTGACTTCAAGCAAACGCTTCCAGTGATACCTCGCTCAACACCAGCTGATGAATTGCATGCCTGCATGAAATATTCAACTCTTTGGAGCAAAGTAAAAAAAAAAAAAAATTGATTTAACAAAACGAATTCAACTTCAATTCAACCATCTGACCTTTAAGTTTATGCAGAAAACGGACAAACAAAAAATGTATTCCATTCACTAGCTTTACAATAAAAAAAGACATTCAGTTAAAAACATTTTTTCTTTCTTTCCTTTCAGTTCACAGCAACGCAAAGTAGGGTATTAAATTGAATGATGTGTTTTCTTGCTGAATCTATGTTAACTATAATGCTTCTATTTACTTCCCTATAAAATCAGACTGTGCCACAGTGCAGCGTGGCCGGGTTAGCTAGTATATATATATATATATATATAACATTTGAAATTGAACGCCATAAATTCAGTAGAACTAACTAAATCAAATTTTTTCATAGAAATATTAGAAATAAAAGTGATGATATGTTTACAAGTTGCGCAGTTAGCATTCAAGTTCAAAGGAAATCGTTTCCGGCGAAATTCCGATATTTTGTTCACTTACATATTTTCTAAGTTAATTGATTTTAGAAAAGTTTTGATGGAGCTTTCCTCAAAAAAAAAAAGTCGACTTCGAAGACGACGACGAAAAAAAATCGAAGTTTAAAGTCTCGTAGTGAAATAACATCGAAGATAACAAACCATTAGTAAATTATAAGTTTGAAAGAATAGCACAATAGATCTTAAGGGCGCAGTGCATGGGCCCCACTCCAAAAAAAAAAAAAAAAATTGAAGATAATTGGTTAATTATAACTATTGCGTTAAGAGCAAGTCATTTGGGTTGTTTCACACCAGATTTGGTTTTTGTTTTTTTTTTCTACTTCGATAGAAACCGGCAATCATTAACTATATTCAAGTCATTCATGATTCACATATTGATTTATATCCTTCATAACTGTGTCTATATTGAATTTTAAATATTTTAATTGGGCTAAAAAAACTTTTAGCCAAGAGGATTTAGTTTAACCCTTTAATTTCCTTATAGCTCCCCTAAGGGTAATGAAAATCAAGAGTTACTTCCATCGGGAGGGGAGAGGATTAATTATGGAGCATCGTGTATGAAAGGAGATAGATAGACAGACTAGTTATTAAATATCGGGTTTTAAACATATGTGAATAATATAAAGTAATTTATTAATTTCTAGTCCAAACGCCCCATTAATTAATACTATGTAATTAGAAGAATATAATTCTACACCTACAAGCGAAAAATATTGTATTACTAAGTGTAGATTTTAATGGGCAACAAAGTTTAACTAAGTTGAAAATGTTTAACTAAGTCATGATTAATAATTTTAAAGAATAGATATTGAAAAGAGGCACAAATGAGAAAAGCATAAAGATTGGAATATACTGGAAAATTTGACCTTTTACTTTATTCCGAATAAAATTTTATTCAGCATCATACTTGCAAGAACATTTCAACCTACGGATTACACCTTCTAGTCACGCCCATTACAATGTATTGGCGAATGAGCTTCAAAATTAGATAGCCAAATATAACAGCAACCAAAGAGAGATCAGCAGCCAAAGAGTGTAAAGAGAAGAGAAACATACCCAACCACTCTCTCGGACTGGAGTGGGAGAAACATATATATATATAGAGCCATGGACAGACCAGAGATAGACAGTTCGATTCAGTTCAATATAGTTCACTATAGTTCATCATCTCACCAGCCACTTCGTGTCATTTTCATACCACTCTACCTTAACCATTCTCTATTGTAAAGTCCAGGCAGTCTGTGTCTCTTTATTATTATACATAGTTAAGCAGTGTTAACTCCGTCTTCTTATTTCATCAACCAGACCCAAATTCTCTCCACCTAACATATCCATTATACAAGTATCCAGGGTGCTGTTTCTAACTGCCATCTAAAGGAGGGAGAAACTGAGAATAAAAAGCTGGCCCTCTTGTCGAATGTGTAGGATGAATGTATTTATTGGCGTGATTTATTCATTGGCATGAACGTGAATTTAATGGCGTGAATGTATTATTGGTGTGAATGTATTTATTAGCGAAAATCTATTCATTGTATGAATCTTAGTGTGAATGTTTAGATTAGGTTTTTTATATTATCCCAACTTGTTTTAACAGTAAATAGCCTCCTCAGAATAGATCATGAAAAAGTTAAAGTGTACATTATGATATAAATATGTAAATATCGATGCAACATGGCACCCAAAATGCTTTTAATCGTCACAAATTTTACTCAAATTACTTGTGGTAATAAAAACGAATAGCACAACAATAAATACTCCACACATCCACTCGTTGACTAGATTGATGATATAAGTGAGGACCTGGGGAAAGGTTCAAGAAGGCTCTACCCGACCTTGTTCATTCAGCAAGGTGTTGACTAAGAAGCCAATAAGGTTAGCAGCATGTGTCCATTCGAGATCAAACCATTAGATGAAGCAAGAGTTCTAACTGGTCCCACACTCTTCAAGCGACCCACACCCGCCAACGCTACCATTCTACATCATCACTCTTTGCTCGATCACTCTGCCTCCCATAAACTCTCTCTCCTCATTAAGCAAAAGTATAATATTAACATTGTAAGTTCGCTATTCACCTTCAACTAACAACTTGTTTCCATTACATCCATCTACAATCAACTATGAAACAGTGAAATAATTCAGCAAAAAGCTGTAAAATATCAAATTCCTCACACAAAATACGTAGTTTAAAAAATTTAAGAAAAAAAAAATAATCAAATTTACCAGAACGTGAAAATATTGTTTAATAATTTGTTGAAAGAAAACAATTTTACAGAATAGAATTTAAAAATCTCAATAGCCAAAAATAGAAGAAAAAGGAATTGTTTAGTAAGAAAGAAATTGTCAGAGAATAAACTGCTCCCAAGAGACACTTTCAAAAAGCTCCAGAGATTTTATCCTTTTTTTCCCCAAGTGTTATAATATTGTGTACCAACATGTTATTGAAGACAATCAGTTCTACACAGTCTTCTACTTTTTATCCTTCAGTGTGCTTTGAAAATAAATAAAAAAAAAAATTAAATGAATCCATAAATTTTCCAACTTTAATTAAAACCTAAATCTTTGTTGCTCTGTGAATTAAGATTACAATTTTTGTAAAAAAAGAAAGAAAGGGAATAATGTTATTAATTAAATACTGTAATCATAATGACTGTAGGATTCATGTACCACAAATCTTTTTATATCAGTGGCACAGATAATTTTTTTTTTTTTTTTTTTTTTTGAAGCTGGGGGCCAATGCATTGCGACCTTTCGGTCTATTGTGCTATGCCCCCTGGGTGCCGCATGCTTGCCCACAGCACCCGAACAGATGTCCCAGCTGAACATCCGTTCTACAAAACCTCCATCAGTCTGAGATCCCTAAGGAATCCCAGTATCCTAACGGGCTCTAGAGAGGGTATGTCCCCCTCCTACACCCTGGTAGCTACCCAGGTTATTGAACCTTCTCTGAGTGGCAGCCTCGCAGTCTGTTAGGAGATATGATGGAGTTTCCTCCAGCTCCCCACAGAATCTGCATGAGCTATCACTTTCCAAACCCAGCTTCACCAGGTGTCCTCTAAGTCGGCAATGCACCGTGAGGAAACCCGCGTAAGAACGCGGAGCTTGTTCTTGCACAACTCAATGCAGGCCTCCGATCTCCGTCGGTTATAATTTCCCAAGCAGATCTTAACCTGCCGCAAACCGGAGAGGGAGTATCAGAGTTGAGATCTCCTCGTCTCCTCTTCCTTCCTAAGTTCCTCCAACAGAAACTGGTCGCTAACCCCACAAAAAAGGTTCCGGCCCTAGAAGTGGGGTCGAAGCGCCCCTATCTTGGCCAGGGCGTCGGCCATCTCATTCCCTTCAATGTCAACATGCCCCGGCACCCACCGAAGCACAACTTTGTTCCTCCTGCCTAGGTTATTAAGTTTATCTAGGCATTCCCAGACCATTTTAGAGTTGATAACTGATGCACTCAATGCACTAATGGCTGCTTGACTATCGGAAAGGATAACAATCATCTGGTTCCTATATTCCCTATCGAGGTTAAGTTGTACACATCTTCCAATAGCGTATATCTTCGCCTGGAAGATGCTGGGAAATTTACCCATGGGTTCCGTGTGTTTGATCTTTGGAGCAACCACCCCCCGCCCCAGTCCCCTAGAGGGTCTTAGATCTATCAGTATACCATTTAATGGCATGTTCCTTAAGGCCAAACAGAGCGGATCTTTCGCTCCACTCACTTTTGGCGCCCAGCTTCAACGAAAAATTTTTATTGAAGCTGTATTTCTTAATCATGCCATCTCTAGGGAGGCGCCCGATGAAGGACCCCAAAGGTGAGGATAACAACTCCCTAACCCTCAGCCCCCTCTCCTCCTGCGCCACCTCTAGAGATCCTAAAACGAGCTCCCTTCGCCGCCCTTTCCACCACTAGGTGCAATGGTGACAGATTGAGGTTAACTTCTATCCCGGCAGTGGGACAAGTCCGCATAGCCCCCGTCATGCATAAGCATGCGAGCTGACACAGATAATTGCCTGAAACACTTATGGCTCTAGCCAAAATATTATAAATTTGTATAATTAAATGGGCCAGCTATTTAATTTTTTGTTCTTTTCAATATCGAGTCTTGTGCCATACCGTGATTAAAAAAAGACTCTAAACTGATTTGCCAAAGACCTTCAATTAAATTTTTAACAAAAATAACTTTAATTGCCAGGAAAGATTATTAAACAAAAATTCATTAGAAAAATAAACTGTCAACATTAGTTGCTAACATTAGTCACTAATATTGTTAGTAACTAATTAATATTCATAACAGGTATTTCAAATACAACAGTAATAATTAACATTGTTAATGACAAAAAAAAAGAGAGAATCTGCATGTATGTTGCTTAATGTATAGTTTATTTAAAACAAATATGTTCAATACATTTTTTTTTTTGTTAGTTGAGTGAGTATCTTTAGTTTTTGCTTTTTCTACTTTAGTTAATTTTAAACAAATATTTCGCCATTTTTTTTTTGGTTGAATTTATTTTTTTAATAAGCTTGACAAACTATCACTTTTGTATATATTTACATAGTCCATCAGTGAAGTGTCTTATTTATTTTGTATTATTGTTAAGATTTCAAGGTTTTCAAGGGAAGGTTTACTTTCTCTTTGAATTCACACGAATAGGAGGTTGATAAGAGTCGGGAAGAACCCCCTTAGTGCTAATTATAATAGCCGTTAGTTAATAAATTAATTTAATTTGTTTTTTCATTATGTTTTTACCTTCTCTTACTCGTAGTAAAGAGGAAGTATTGTAAACGTGTCAAATTTTCGATATCGAGTATTCACCGGAAATATCCGTTCTGAGTCCAAAAAAGTGGTTTTTAGCAAATGGTGTATGTAAGTGAACAGCATAGCTCAAAAACGAAAAACCGTAGAAAGTTGAAACTTGATTTTCCGTTTAGGTATTATCATAGTAGGTTATCTGTCAAAATTCCACTACCGGAAGTACCCTTTAGTTTTTTTTTTTTTTAATTTATCGCGATTTTCTTAAAATTGGCTCCGATGATTTTTTTTAAACTTCATATATAAACTAAACATACAAAGATCTACAACTTCTCTGGGAAAATTCATTCTTAAGGGCAGTTTTAGGGGAGAGGTGGGGTTATGTTATTCTTTAAAGTGCTATCACAGTTGTTTTTTTACAATTCTATCATCCAAACAAATTTAATTATTAGAAATAAATCGATGGCCAAAATTCCGTGTTTTAAGAAAATTAGTAAATCGGAAGTGAGCTTTTACTGAACAGTTTTTTTCAGTTTTCGTCGTATTTGAATTAATTTGGTATACTAAACTAAAAAATTTTGTCAATTGTAATTTTGAAAAATGGAGTAAGAGAAAGTTGTGTGAGCATTTCACGTCAGATTTTTTTTTTTCTACTATGGAATGTTTTTATTTTGATTTTTTTTTTTTTTTATCATTGTAACTCCCTAACCGCAAGCTATTCCAATTCACCACATAAGGGAGTTCAAGATCCTCCACATTCACCTCTGAGCGATATGGAAGAAGAGGGTGGGGAAGTTTCTATAAGCATACATATAAGGACTAGTTTGCCTCAAAACATTCATTCAGTGTGTAATTTAGTCTCTTGGACTTATTCAGTTCTATATCCAGTCTTCCAAGAGAACATCACCAACACTCTGCCAGTTCCATCTGTCATTTCTACTCACGCTACCACTTTCAAGATCTGTTCTGTGAATTCCTTGCAGTACACTGTTTCTCAGTTAATATATCAATATTCAGACAGTGCTAACAATAATATTCAGGAGCTTATAACAGTCTAAATGCATCACTCAAACGGTCTATAATTAAAACTCAATAAGTCTCAAGAATGAAATTTCGAACTTCCAAGAAGTAATCAAGTAGTACAAGGAGTCTTCACTTAACTCCTTATCAAGAAGCACTGTTTTTCTTAACAAGTAGCTAGAGAGTTATCTACTGGTTAACTAAACGACTGAACCAATACCAGAACAAGCAAGACCTCTAACTAACCAACGTTTCCCATCCTACGCTACAATACCACACATGAGTGGGGTCTCGTCTACTCTAAACTCTTCACTTTATTCTTCTCCTCATTAAACAATAAATATTATTTGTGAATACAAGAGTGCTTTAATGTGATGTATCTTTATTTCAACAGTATTCTCATATCCTGTCATTATTTCAAAACTGATTATAGACTATTGAAGGTTGTTTGAAGATATGTTAAAGACTCTCGCTTGTTGAAGATTGTTTAAGAGTGCTTGTGATCTTGTTTAAGGTAGTTAAAGACTTCTATGCTTTGTAATACTAGTTAATGACTCAATTAGACCCCGGAATTGTTCTTGATTTATACTAAATTCTTGGGGAAAGATTACGTGGATGTTATTGCTTAAACTTGTAGCCATGTTGAGCGTTAGAACCACGGGTGGAATAAGAACTTTTCTATGATAAGAAATATGGTGGCCGGGGCACTGTTGTGGAATCTGATAAGATGTCGTAACAATTTCATTACATTTTTCCATCCGTCATTGTTATTCTGAAAAATTAGTTATATATATTTTTTTAAATTTATTCACATATCTCAGCAGTTCAACTAAGAAAAAGTTATTTCAATACTTGTATCTGTTGTACTGTTATTTATTAATATAATAATTATTTTCTGCATTAAAAAAGATAAAAAGAAACATGAAATATAAAAATTACTTTATATTTATTGATAAAAGGAATTTTAATACTAAAATATAATTTGCATTATTGAAATAACTTTTCTCTTTTCTTTTTCACCATTTATTTGAAATTTACAACTGTAATCAATTTTACAATAAGTGAGTAAGCTGGTATTATGATAACTACCAATAGCTATTTAAGAGGTCACGTCATTGAGGATTTCCAGGGAGGGAATGATAGGTGAGGGCTTAGGCTAAAGGGTTAGAGTGTGATAGGAGCTTATCACGGATTCTGTTATAAAGGGTATTAGCCAGAGTGTTGACGAAAGAAATATTTAGATCTGTGTGGAGGGTAAGGTTGGATACGTAGAAAAGGACTGTTAGTAATTTGGCGGAAGATTTTGGATTGGATGGTTTGGATGCGGTTCAGATTAGAAGGCTTGGCAGTTCCGTTCAATTCCAGTCCGTAAATCCACATTGGTCTCAGTAAGGAGATGTAAAGGAGTCATTTGTTGGAGAGCGACAATTTGGAGTATTTACCAAGCAGTTTGGAGAGTAGTTTAAAAACTTATTTTGACGTCGGAGCGTTTGAGCCGTTTGTAAAGGTTCCAGGACAGTCACTTGTCCAAGAATAGTCCAAGGTAGCGCACATGGCAGCTGGTGGAATGGTTTATTCCATTGGGATAAAACTGGAAGAAGAGTTTTGCGATTTAGAGTAAACACTATATTGTTGTGGTGGTTGGTTCCGCACAGCTGGAAAGCATCAGAGACACATTTTCCGTGGTAGCCTGCTTCATTTTGTGGTCATCGACCGGTTACGGGCGTTCGCCCATCTTCAGGATGCGTTTGTCAGACAGTGTGATAACACAGACTTGCGCAGAGCAAATTATATAGAGTGTATAAACCGAAAAGTATAATATGAAGTACCACGGAAAATGTCTCTGTTAAACACTATATATTTGTATTTACAAATGTTTACTTCAATTTTCCAATTTAAAAGCCAGCACTCGAGAGATGTAAGGTGAGATTGGGAGGCTTTAAGGGAAGGGATTGGGAGGCTATTGGAAGGGATACGGGAGGCTTTTACAGGATCCGGCTTCGGAGATATCGAATGTGGCTTCATCAGCATATGTATTAAAAAATATAAAAAGAAATATGTAATATATTATAAATTTCTTTATATATATTGATAAAAGGAATTTTAATTATATATATATATACATAATTTGCATAAATGAAATAACTTGTTGGCAAATATATGAAGCGGTTTTAGGCTCAGTTAAATTACATGTCATGCCATGTCACGAAGACAATTACATTATTACTGGATGGTCTCTTAAATAGTTTTATTTGTTTATTTGTATATGAATATATGAGCAAAGCAGTACTGTTTGTTTACGTAACAGCATAGAAGCATATAAAGCATATAAAAATAAAATAATTTAAACTTTCATGTTATTATTGTAATTATAATACAATATTGATAAATTATTATGAAAATGTAAAGAGAAAATTACGATAAATATAAAGTTAATATATAACTATGATAATATATATCATTAAAACAATTTAAAAATTATTTTTTTTATTTTATTTTCTTTGATATTTAATTTTGTCAGCCTAAAGCGACAGTAGTTTAATTATAAAATAATCTGTGTATCATGTAATTAGGTCTCTTAAAAAAATTAATTTAATAACATATGTCGATCTTCTATGACATGTATGTTCTCACCCCTATGTCTCCTTATACTTAAAAAAAAAAAAAAAAAAAAATATGGTCTGAAACACTTACACAGCTTTCTCTATAGAAATTAAAATAAATTATTATTCAAACTTGGACATTTTATTAAAAAATATAATTGCCCTTAATTAAATATTGTGAAGTGAAAGAAGTAAGTATATGGCGATTGTGTAGGTAAGTACATGGCAAAGTCATTGACATCGGCAAAGTCAAACACAAAGAAATAATAATTTACAACTAGTGGTTCCAGCCAGCTGCTACCTTAACAAAGAGTGGCAGTAATAAAACCTGCGACCTAGTTGGCCGCCGGCTTCAAGACAGCCGCGGCCAAACAAACGATTAACAAAGCCTTTTCATCAATACTGTACATCAATAAGCAAGCACCGCGATTAGGTTGGCCACTGAACTGACCTGAATAAGGTCACCAAACTACGAAGGTCGCACACTAGGACAGATGTCTTGGTGTGAGTGTGAACAACAGTATTATATAAACTCTATCATATACGACGAGACATTAATATATCATCTACGACCAAACGAGCACGTCTATATACACGAGCGACACAGTTATATTCAAGTTTATCATTATCTTAGTTGTGCACTTAAGTTTAGTTATTTTATCATTCTAATTTATCTTCTATTTATTACTAAGTATTTTATTATAATTATTAGTTAGCATTTCTAACGTTCAAAGTATTATTCAATTATAGTTATTTTTATATAAACCGTTTAATTATTCGAGCACTAAATTCCCAAAATCTCTCAACTAACTTCCGCCCTCTTCAAGACATCTGCTACTCCAGGAATCACACATCAAACGATTCCATTACATCTAATATCTGATTCCATTACAAGCATGGAAAGCTTTGACAGGAACCGGGTTCGGGGAAAGGATTGCGGTATCATCAGCACTCCCTTGAGGAACTCCTACGTGGATTGGGTAAATGGAGGAGAGAGAGAGAGAGAGAGAGAGGTGCCTTCACACACTTGAAAAAAAAAATCCGTCTGTAAGGTATGATTTTAGGATGAGATAAAAGGTGTTTGGAAAGATGCCCTTGAACTTTGACAATAAAACCTTCATGCCATACCCTATCAAAAAAAAAAAGGCTTGCTCAATATCTAAAAAGATACCTGGGCAGTAATGTCTGCTCTTAAGGGCGGAAGAGTACTTGAGTATATAAGTACTTGAATATAATTTCATCAGTTTAGAAGATAGCGCTTTTTTCAAACCCAAAGTTTACCACCAGAACCTTCCAAGAATTAATTATTTCCAAAATTTTGCTCATTTATCCTAAGATACATAATATAGATGGTATGGGAGATAAGTGTCAAACTACCAACAGAGGGAGGTAGAAAATGATTACATTCTATAGAGTGGCCAATAAAATTGAACAAACACAATGGAATTCTAACGTTTCAGATTCCTCAGTACTACCAAAAACAATTTTCTCAGATAAGATAACAAGGTTTATATCTGTGCTATTAGAATTTGAAGTGCAGTGGAAATTGTTAAACTTAGTCGTATCCGAACAAATTCAAAAGAACTCAAAAACGTATACTATAAAATCGCATATCCAATTAACTGGTTTTCTTCAAATTTGAAATTCTAGCAACGTTTTTAATATGTATTAATAATAAAGAAGTAGCAGAGCCATTGTCCTGAAATGGTACATCAAAAAAAAAAAAAAAATTAACGCTATGGTTCCCAAAATTCCCAAAAAATCAGTTTCCCCTAAGAAAAAAATATTTCAAATAAAAGTAAGAGATATTTTTATGTGCGGATAGCATACAACGTTTAAAAAAATCGTTGAAGTCATTTTTAAGAAATTCGCGAAACAAAAAAAAAAAATTGTTAATCGCACTTTCGGCACGACGTATATGATCTTTTCATATCAGCTCAATTGTTGTCAATCCGCCTTGTCCGCCTCTTAGTCGTTTGACATTCACACTGTCCTGCAATGCTTTTTTAACCAAACTAATGTCCTATTTCCTGGATCATATTATTTCAATCGCTTGCATGTTAAAAAAGTTAAATGATGAGTTAAGTAAGTTAAAATGTTTGGGTGATTTGGAAATGTCAGCTGTGTATATTAGGTATAGAAAAGGTGCGACAATACTCCCTTGAGGAACTCCTGCATGGATTGGGTAAATGGAAGAGAGAGAAGTGCCTTCACACACTTGAAAAAATCTGTCTGTAAGATATGATTTTAGGAAGAGATAAAAGGTGCCCCTGAGCTTTGACAAAAGACCTTTATGCCATACCCTATCATAGGCTTGCTCAGTATCTAAAAAGATATATAAAGTTTGTTCTTTAAATGATGCATATATTTCTCAATTACTTTTTTTTTCTAAACCGCCAGTATAAAACTTACAGGCCCAAATACTTTTTTTTTTTAATTTACAACTGTAACCAGTAGTTGTACAATAAGTAAATAAGCTGATATTATGATAATTGCAATGTCTTGATTGGTACTCGTCCAGTGATCAGTGTGATAGGAACTTATTGTGGAATCTATTATGAAAGATATTAGCCAGACTGTTGAAAGGAATATTGAGATCTGTGTGGATGGTAAGGTTGGATATGTAGAAAAGAACTGTTAGTAATGTGGCGGAGGATTTTAGATTGGATGGTGTGGATGCGTCGCTTGACAGTACAGTCCATAAAGGTCTCACTAAGGAGATGTAAAAAAGTCACTTGTTGGAGAGCGACAATTTTGAATATTTACCAAGCAGTTTGAAGGCTAGTCTAAAACGTATTTTGATGTCGGAGCGTTTGAGCCGTGTGTGAGGGTTCTAGGTCAGTCTCTGTCCAAAATAGCGCGCATCGTTAGCTGGCGGAACGGGTGGGTATTCTATTGAGGTAAATTGGAGGAAGAATTTTGCGATTTAGCGTATACACTACATATTTGCATTTACAAATGTTTACTTCAATTTTCCAATTTAAAAGCCAGGACTCGAGAGATGATAGGTGAGATTGGAAAACACAGGAGGCTTTGACAGGATCCGGGTTCGGGGAGAGGATTGTGGTATCATCGGGAAATGTATTAAAAAGGATAAAAAGAACCATGTAATACATAAATTACTTTATATTTAATGATAAATGGAATTTTAATTGTATAAAAATTATGTTCTCTCGAATCTCTTTAATCCGTCATGTGAGTCCTTGTTCAAAGTCCAGTTTTTGCTAGCATATGTCACTATAGGTCTGTTCAGAGTTATATATATTATTATCTTTGTTCCACGACTGACTACGCAAGTCCTTAATATTTTAATTACACTCTATTCTGCACGGTTCCCAGCAAATATACATTTTCTAACTTCCTCACTTTTGTTTCCGTTAAAATTTATAACAGAACCCTGGTGACGGAAGTTGGAAATTACGTCCAAATTATGGTATGTTGTGATGGTTGATATATCAATCTTTCAAGTCTGACTACCATTATCTTTGTTTTTTGCTGATTTACGACAAGTCCACCCTTATTTGCTTATTTCTTGAAACTCATAAATGAGTTTCTTAGAGCAAGCAAAGATCTTCCTAGGGTAAAAACTTCCTGTTTAAAATAGTCCCCCCCCTCCCCCAAATCAACTCTTAAGAGTTACTTTATAAAACAAGAAAACCACCTAATTTGAGGCAAATCGATTAACCGGAAGTCCATGGAAAATAAATTGGCATAAATATTAAAAGAAACTATTTCACAAAAAATAGTTAAATAATTATAATTTTTTTTTAATAATTATAAATTATTGTAATTCTCCATCATAATGAATTTCGACAACAGGTCAGTGACTCCCAGCTATGTTTGGACTTACTCCATTTCATAATTATGTAAGAACCGGTCCTATAAAACATCTTACTAAAATTAAAAAAAAAACAAAAAAAAAACTAAATTCTTAAAATGCCAGCATTTTAAATTATTACAAATTTTATTTCTTTTAGAAATACTTTTTTATTTATTTTGAATTAATAACTTTATTATGTTTGCTTATATCTGTTTGTATGTATCTTGTTCAGTCCCAATGGGCGGCGAGTCATAATACTGGAATTAAAAATCAGATGCAATCTCTGGTTCACTGTAGACAAACATGGATGTTTACAATAATTTTATTGCATCATTAATTTAAATACATGAAATTATAGTTTTGTCTGTTTGTCGGTATCTTCGTTTTTCTTTTTTAGATAAATTGTATAAAATGTTTTATCTGTTTATCGGTCAACTTGTAAACAGTTCACAGTACAACTTCCCAGTTTTTTGGTACCAAGTAAGGTAGTTTTGAACATTTTTTTTAGATTTGCCTTGATTAATATCAAGCCCCTTGATAAATACGTACATAATTCAAATGATACAGCAAAAAAAAAAAAAATCTGGTGTGACATACATATGTACCATACAAATATATACAGAACGTACAAGATTATTTCTTATTGCAGTTAATATAATTGTTTAAATATGAGGTGGTGGTGGTGGTGGGGGAAGATAATTCTTAAAGAAATGCATAGCAGTCTAGAAGAACACCAATTGAACAAACTCTTATAACTTTGGTATCTTGCATTAACGAGGAGAACAATAATAATAATGTTATGAAGAAAGTTTGTAAAGATCGGCCAAGAAAGATACATTCAATAATGCCAAAGTTTCGAGAGAGTTTCCTGTCTTTATCAAGGCTTTAATATAAAAGAAGATAGGAAACTATCTTCTGTCGAAACGTTGGCATAATTGAATGTTTCTTCTTTGACCGATCTTCAACAAATTTCTTCATAGCATAATTCATCAAAGGTTAACAAATACTTTTATATAATAATAATAATATTAATAATAATAATAATAATAGGGAAGGGATTAGCTCAGTGGTAGCGCGCTGGACTAGCAACGCGGAGATCACGGGTTCGAATCCAGCCGTGCTACCCTTAGATTTTCTCTTTCTAGGAGCCCCTACAGCTCACTGTCCGGTGATGGACAGTGTTATCTGTAACGGGAGAACACTGTCCGGAGGCCGGCAATGCACTGAGAAGGCTCCGGGCGTAAATGACCACAGATGTTGAGACGCCGTAAATTATAAAAAAAAAAAAATATATAATAATAATAATAATATCTGATTGGATCCCTTTCTGGGCATTATGGTTAAAGGAGACACCTCTATGTAATGGGGGGCTCAGGTGCAGGCCCCTTTTGTAATTTTGTGAGACTTAGGTTAAGGACCTTTTGTCAGAACAGGATGTTTGCGGAGGAGCTTAAGCTGATTCCCTTTAGAGTTCTAGTCCGATTCATTTGCACTATGGCGGATCTTAGGTGGGTAAAACCCGGGTCTGGACGCTTGTTCCAGACCTGGTAGTTGCTGTTCTTTTTTGTGGTAGCTCTGTGAGCCCGAAGAGGGTTTGGCCCTCTCCTCTTTTGAATAATAATAATAATAATATATGTAGAGTTTCCCACACATTTTATCGAAAAAATTCAATCAAGGAAGGTTTCATTTAAGGCTTTTCTCAAATAAGACGTTTTATTTAATTATGATTCTTCCATTGATATAACATTGAAGATATATAGCACACATATCACACAATAGTAATAGTAGATGTAATATATGAGGGTCATTCAATAAGTAACGAGATAAATCGTTGTAGATCAAAAACGATTTATTTAACCAATACAAAACTTTGGCTACTTCTTAACATAATCCCCTGCAAAATATTTACACTTATAACATCATTATTCTAATTTGTGTATGATTCTAGCACAAAATTCTTTGGATTGATCTTGAAGTCACTTTTGCACCTGATTTTTTAACTTCTTCGTTGGATTGAATATGTTTTCCCATGTAGCGGCTCTGTAAGGGGTCCAGACAAATGGAAGTCCGATGGGGCGAGGTTGGGGCTGTAGAGGAAATATGGAAGAATCTCCAACATCACTTTTTCTTGGTTTCTTTGTGGGCGTCCCGTAAGTTGTCTTGGTACCCATCTTGCACAAGTTTTCTTGTACTACAGCTTATTCTGAATAATGTTAAGGACAGTTCAAACACTCGTGTGAATTTCTTCAGCTATCAGTTCAACAGTAATTTGCCTGTTGACCTGAATTAACACGTTAATGCGAGATTCAAGGGAGGAAGTTGCAACTTCAAACGGCCGTGCACTTCGTTGTTCGTCACAGACTGTTCTACCCATTTTTAAAAGTTCGAGCGGTTTAGTTATTTATTCCCGTACAGTTTCAACATTCCTTCGTGGATTTTCATTACCTTTGATACCCTCTGCCACTAAAAATCTAATAACTGAGCGTTGTTTTTCCGAAGTGAAATGCTCGAGCGGACTCGCCATTGTTAACTGAATACACTTGAGGTTATGCTGGCCAAATACTGCCGAACAGCTGATGGGAAACTAAGTACAAGGATGCCAACTTGACGCACTAAAACTATTGTATTGATTAAACAATCCGTTTCTGAGCTGCAGCGATTTATCTCGTTACTTATTGAATGACCCTCGTATAATAAAAAGTATAAGTTGAAAGCAAAATTGTGAATAATACCATGTAAAGTGCATTAAGAGAAAGTTGTGTGAGTGTTTCATACTTGATTTTTTGTGTTCTGAAAAAGAGAAATAAAATCACCAGTAAATCCACAGTGATCCAGTTTTTCTTTTTCTTTTTTTTTTTATGAAAGCATTTGCAACAATACAACACGATTATACATTTCAAAAGGGTCGGTGTACCATTACGCTGCTATGATGTCGAAAGCCTCTTAATTAACATAAAACAACCATATTGCTCTCTCGAGTTTAACCATATCCATCCACCATTGGCTTAGTTTTAAATTTAAACCACTTTTAACAATTAACCTCTACATAATAGTTAACTCACGCAAACATAAATCTAATACAATATTGTAATTATCGTAAATAGTAAATTACCCGATTTTTTTTTTTATAGGATCGTCATTGGTGCTATAATATCAATAAAAATAGCCTACAGCCATTATCTGTATAACACTGAATCTTTCAATAAAAAAAAATAAAAAAAATAAAGGATTGCGTTTTATTTTATTTTATTTTTTTTAATGTATTATACATGCAAATCTTTATTAATAAATCAACAGATAATGTGGTAATGAAAAATATTAGATAATATAAAAATTTTCATCACTGAGTCAGATAATAATTGTATAAACCTTATTGTAATCATAGCATTTATATGAATAATTTTATGTTTCATAATCTTATAATGATAGTATCCCGTCAGATTATAATACGTCATTCCACTAAATCATCGCCAATCATTTTATTCCCCTTTGCGATAAAAACTGTTCTGCTAGTAGATATACTTTTAGGATAACACTTCCTCAATCTTACCATGTTGATGAACAGAGGAAGAGGTGTTCACCTTGATAGGTAACAAATAAACCAAAACATCCTAAAGAAGGATTACAGGATTAGAAGTTTACTAGTAAAGCTGGTTTTTCTCTAGAACTTGTCAAGAAGAATGGCGATTTTGTCAAATATTCGAAATTCAGTTTTCACCGGATGTATATGTTTTGAGGGTCTTCTGAGTATGAAAAAATTTTTTTTAGCGAATGGCCTAAATATGTGTATGTGTGTGAACAAATGTTTCAAAAACGAAAAATCGCTGGAAGCAACGAAACTCGCTATTAAAGTTTAGGTATACAACCGCATCTGTTACAAAGATTTCGACCCAAATCCATCAAATTAATTATTCCAAGTCCATGTGACCTATTAGGCTGCAATATAATCATTTTATTACCAGCCAAGATTATTATTATTGAAAACTGGGTGCCTATTAGCTATTGACCTAAGCCTGTATGACTTTTATCCCCCCATTTCCTCCCCCCCCCAATTCATTCCCCTAATTAATCTACCCCGGTAGTCTAACGGCCAGTCTGCAATATCCCAAGACATCCTTCAACTCCAACTCACCCAAGCAATCCCGCGAAAGTGGTGTCCTCCCAAATACACGAAACCTAGTATCAGCGAAACGGGGACACTGACATAAATAGTGATTCACCGTTTCCCTAACTCCATCATTACAGTTCTGACATATGGGATTAGACGTTCTCCCTATATTATGCAAATGACTAGACACCCATGTGTGTCCGGTCACCTACACCCACCACGGTCCTCAGTCCTATCCTACTTAGGGACAGGAGGTAATCTGAAACCCCCTGCTTGGTCCCTTTGATGAAACTTTTAGCCTGGGGGGACCCCTGCGTGTCCTCCCAGCATTTCTCCAAAACCATCGTCTCCAAAAGTCTGATCTGACTATAACAAAACCTCTTAGTGACGGCAAGGGCGGGCATGGGACCACATAAAGGTAAAGAGGACGCCCTCTCATTGGCCTCTATTCCCGCATGTCTGGGTACTCAACAGAGCTGCACTTTACCTCTCCGAGCTAAGGCATTAAGCCTCCCCAACACGGCTTGCTCAAAGCCCTCAGTACGGACTGACCATCAGAGAATAACGGCACCTCTTTAATCTCTCCCTGCCACTCCCCCGCAAGGCAGCAGCATTCGATAATACCAACAGCCACGGACTGAAAGACAGTGCCCAGACCACCGAAGGCCACCGAGCTCCCCCTGTCTAACTCCAGCAACCATGCTCCCGCTCCTGACAGGCCAGTTCTCTCCTGCCTAGAGCCATCTGAATAGCAGCGAACAATACCGTTACCCGCCTCCGTTAGCCTCGTAAGAGCGTTCTCCCCTAGACTGCCAATGCTAATCTCATAATCCCTCTCAAATCCCCATCTCTTGTTGTTGTTCATCAATTTTAGAGAGCATAAATTGGTTTACTTGCCAAATCTTATCCTCGATTCTAGTGTGATCTCCCCTCGGAAGGTATCCCCCCCGAAAGTATTCACTTCGGCGGTACATATACTAAAATTGGAACTTGCCAAGATTAGTAGGTTGGCACTTATATCCGCACTACCTCTATATTTATGTCAGGAAACATTTTTTTAAAATTTGTGTTTAATCAAAATTGTCATTTTCTATATAATTGTACTAACAGAGGAGTAAAAGAAAGTTGTGTGAGTGTTTCACACCGATCCTATAAATGATGGTACAATAAAAAAAAATCTATGTGAATCTAATAAAACTTACAAATTTTATTTTTAACAATGTATTCCATATAACTGATACATTAATAAAATAATGATAGTGAATCTTTAAATAATTCTAAAATGGTAAAAATTTAGAGTTAATCCCCGAGGAATCTCCGAAAATCAAAATTTTCTTGGAAAAATGACAGGTCTAATTTAATAAGTTAATATACCAAAGGAAATCATTGAAACCGTTTGATGAAAATGGTGACAAAAAGTGAAAAACCTAATAAAGACACAATTCTTGTTAATGGCCTGTTTTAGTGGTATTTGGGCCGGATTTTTCGGGCCAAATTCGCTGGTGTTTCCTAAAATGATTTATCAGTGAATGTTATTAGTGAAAATCAAGTTCAATAATTTGAGCCTGGTCATCCTAATACTTCCTCTTACAGCTGATATATAAAATAAGACTCAATTAATATCTCCTAGACAGCAGCAAGATTAAGGAATAAATTAATGTGCTTATAACTAGAATTTGATGGAAATTTTTCTCTCAAAGTCATCTGCGAGCACATTAAATTATCTGAAGAAGTGGTACTGAAAAGTGTACTAAGTTTAGAACAATAAAATGCCATGAAGCTATAAATGAAATGATGTTTCGTAAGAAATATTATAATTTAGATATAATAGAAAAAGAGAGAGAAACAAAAAATCCATTTCATTTTGCTACTCCAATATATGAATGAAAAATAATTCGTTAAAGTTTACAAGGATGAATCATGGGACGTCTGATCATCAATAAACCAAATTATATAATCATGTTTTGAAAGATTAATATATGTCCAAATAAATAAAGTTTTTCCATACAATCCCTCTCACTCTCTCTCTCTCTATCTGTCCCTCACACCCATTTTCAATGAATCATTGTGGGAAGTTCACTTAATTTATTATCGTGTAGGTATACTTTAACCTTGACAAAAGGGGGAAATCATTTGAAATCGCTGCCGGCTATTGCACACTAATTTAGTGTATCGCTAAGTAATAGAAATTTTATTTTCGTAAATTTAATTTGTTATGGGTAGAGTCATTTCAATGACGAAATTTATTTTAAGAATTATTATTTTTCATCCTACTTTATTTCTGGGACAATAGCGTTCGGGGAGGTCTGAACCCTGCGGTGAAGTGTAATGTTTCCAGGTTATAGGATGCGATTCCCGTTGTTGGCCTTGTTTTTTTATTTAATATAGTCTCATAATACAATTAATGTACCGAATGAACTAAAGCCCTCCTCACCTCAGTAACTGAATCTGGTACACGGACGATTCCAAGACTCAAACTGGGGACGTCTAGTCTATTGGGGTAGACCTAATGTCCAGCCTAGAAAAATACGCCACTGTCTTCCACTTTGAAGGCACTTCCGCCGCGCCTGGTAAGAGATAGCCTAACTGCCCTAACCGAAGTGGGTGTTCGGTAGAAGCTGAAACTCAGAAGATGCGCTGGCAAGGGATGACTCGAAGAACATTTTTATAGGTCCCGAACTCTTATACCTAGCCTGTCCAGAAGCCTGATTTAAACATTCATCAAAGGTTGTGATAGAGAGGATCACTGTCTGCAATGGTCGGAAGGATCATCATGACAGCGGCAGTAGAAAATCATTTTATTAAGAAACGTTCTCCTAAATTTACTAAGAATCTACTTAATTTCAGCCAAAAAATTATAAGGAATATTGTAGGTCTATTGATGGAGCATTTTAGGCTGAATAGGTACACATACACCAGCTAAAATTTACAGAGAACGCGCTTTTGCTGAATCTGTAAGGTTGGGGAAAAAATCTTGGTATAAATTTTTTGTGAACGTGCCGGCCTATTGAGGATAAGGTTACTACAGTTGGGAGTAAATAATGGCGAAGCCATGAGTGTTATGAAGAGCCGCTTTCAGCATTGCTAGGCCTACTTAAATGGAACGAAGCTGGAAGACGAGCTAATTTAATTCATGCAGTACATAGTAAAGCTGTTTTCTATCCGCCTCCGCCCGTCCACGAGAACTTTTCATCTCTTTTCAAATCGTCAGGCCTTAAAATTTTAATGAGATGTTTTATACGGCAATGACCAGAGTACCGGAGTTTTTTTTTTTTTTTTTTGAAGGAAAATAATTCTTTGCTGCTATACTTTTCGAGTACCATTGGTGGCCTTCTTCAGGGGCTCTGAAAAATTTATTGGAGAAAAGGTACATGGGCCTCACTATAAATATTTTTCATATTCTTCCCACCATTTAACAGTTTTTTTTTAAATTTAAAAAAAATACTCTCTCTTCATTTCAATTTTTTTTTTTTTTTTAAATTTTATTTGCCATTTACTATCTACAAAACAATGCAATCAGTAAATCCGATGAATGATGCTGTGGACGTGATTGGCTGGAGGAGAGAAGCTGCCCACTGGCAACACTCCCGCTTGAGTTGGTTATCAATCCATGAGATGGTCGCGGGGCCAGCAACGCCTCAGCCGCCGTGGGGGGTTGTCCGGAATAGCTTTGGAGGCGAGATTTTGGATTAGAGGATTAGAGCATAGAGAAAGAGAGTTATGGAATTTTCGGTATTTACTTTTAGCTGTTTCAGTCACGTAGGGTATGTTGAGATCTTTATGAAGAGAAGAGTTTGAAACGTAGAATGGAGCATCTGTAATTTGACGGAGAATTTTTGATTGAAAGGCCTGGATTTTTTGTGAGTTTGAGCGTTTGGTTGAACCCCACAGTTCAAGTCCATAAGTCCACATTGGTTTAAGTATGGTGTTGTATAATAGTCGTTTTGTTCTATTGGAAGTTTCGACCGTCTGCCAATTAGGCTTAGTAACAGTTTATCCGTTTGTTGAGTTCCAGTCTTTTTAGTTTAGTGTGTAGGTTCCATGTTAGTCGTTTGTCGATATACATCCCAAGGTAGCGAACTAAATTTGCAGGAGAAAGAGGTACAGAGTTAAAGCTGACTGGTGGAGAAGTACGGCGTAGCAGAGTAAAAGTGATGTGTTGACACTTCTGAGGGTTAAATTTTAATCGCCATTTTTTGGCCCAAGGTTCAAGTATGTCTAAGTGTATCTGTAAGTGAGTGGAAGCTGTTACAGGGTCGGAACTGGAAGCAAGAATGGCGGTGTCGTCAGCGTAAGTGCATAGTATTGTGTTAGTGTGAGTCGGTATGTCTGCTGTATATACAGTATAGAGAAGAGGACCAAGTATACTACCTTGAGGGACGCCGGCTAGAGCAGGAATTTCAATTTCAACGTGCTTAACGTACACATCTCCTACCCTAAAGGTATCTTTCTTCTTTGTTTTATTTTCTCTTATTGTTAATATCATTTCATTTAATTAATTGTCACTTCTATGTTATAATTTATTGTTTTTTTTAAATATCTTATGCACAATCTGTTCTGTTAATATTTCTTTAATTTATATTTTTCTTTTATTTGTTATAAATCTATGTACTTTTTTCCACTACAATAATGTACCTTTTTTCCAATAAATGTTGCAGTGCTCCTAAACAAGAGCAACAAAGAATTATTTTTTTCTTTAAAAACTTCTTTGGCCATTGCCGTATAAAACATCTCATTAAAATTTTATTTAATTTAATGAATTAACGATTTAATCAAATTAATTAAAGTGCAACATCTGGTGTTTTGAAAAAAAAAAGAAGATAAAAAAACCTTTGGAACTTTCATAATAAAAACTATTAAAAAATAGTTTACAATAGAAAAATAAAGCTCCCGATATTATAAGAACTTTTCCATTTTTCTTTTATATATAAGAAAAGTTTTCAAAACACTTGGGCTTGGTCGCAAAACTTTATCACATATAAAAAGTTAAAGTCCTACAGGCAATATATTGGTTTGGTTATTTATTTTTTTTTATCGATTTTATTGCTCTAAAGTAATAATATATACATAAAACTTATTATAATATTTTTAATATTATATGATATTGGGGGAAGTTTCAGTTTTTCAGGTTGAATATTAACCTTATTACTAAATTTTAAAAAAAAATCTGAAGATATATGCTATACTTACAGTAAAAATATTTATAGTTTGGAATTTAATATAAATCAATTATTCTGTATGAGTTTTATGTGTGACCATGAGACTGTATTAAAATGAATATAAAACCTATACCATAATTATTACAAATGAGATAATATCAAACAAAAAAATATAACACAAAAATTTAAAATATACAAATTCTGTCACAAACAAAGTTTGTTGTCTCTGAGCACGTAAATATTGAAGTCACAAAATCACAAATGTATTCACACACTAGTAACATACAAACACTTCAGGAAAAGAAGAAAAAATATTGCAAGGCGTAAAAAATCACATTTTCCTTTTCTCCAACAAACCAACTAGAAATTCTATTTCATATCCTACTGTTATCCTTAAACCAACAAAAATGTAAATATAAGAATAAATTATATACAAATATATATACAATTTATTCCTTATCTTATATTTCCAAGAATCCACTCATTCTTGCTTCCACTTTTACTGATTTATAATTTTTAACCAGTTTATTTATTTTTGTTTTTTTTTTATATATATAATATTTTATTTGTCTTCACCAATTATTCAAGATAAGTTATACTTGGCAGGACAATATGGCTGTGGTAAAAAAGGAAAAAAAAAGCAACCAGAACCATCCCTGTTTTATGTTATTGTATCTCATCTGCATACAAACTAAGCGACCATTATATTGTGGTAGCCCCTAATTCATCTTGGAAACAAAAATTTATTTATCCACTGTAGCCAAGGAAACCAGTACAATAATATAATCAACTATACAAATCACGTAACATACTATTCTTAGTTCTTTGAAAATATCTTAACTTATAAAATAGAAATCTAATATTAAATCTAAAAAATAAAGATATTCCAAATCAGTTAAGATGCTTCAGATTTAACTTTTTTTTTTTTCTTTTTTTTAATTTAAGGTGCGTCAACAGGTCATTAAGGTCATTGGCGCCAGGAGACTTCTCAGTGCACTGCGCCGGACCTCCGGAAAGTGGTTGTCTATAACGAGAGAACACTGTACGGAGGGTCCGGCGCAGTGCACTGAGAAGTCTCCTGGCGCCAATGACCTTAATGCCCGGTTGACGCACCGCTTAATTTAAAAAAAAAGAAAAAAATAAGTTAAATCTGAAGCATCTTAACTGACTTGGAATATCTTTATTTTCTAATAGAATCTAGAATCTAATATTAGATTTCTAATCTATAACGAGTGTTCTCTCGTTATAGACAACACTGTCCCATCACCGTAGGGGCTCCTAAGAAGAAAAAAAAAATCTAAGGGTAGCACAGCTGGACTCGAACCCGGATCCTCCGCGAGGGAGTCCAGTACGCAAACCACTTAGCTATTCCCTTCCCTCCTGATTTCAATGTTCATGCTGAAGCAAGATTACGTATTTAGTAGGTGGATAGAGATCCCACAAGCCATTCTTTAACAGTTAAGGGCGCCTTCCACACTGCGAGCGAAGCGGGCTCCGTTCGGACTCCGTTCAACTCGCAAAGGTTTATCTTCATGTAAGTGCTTCCACTATGAAAAGAGTGAGCGGAGCGGACTGAACGAGTATAAAGAGTTACAAAAGTGGTCGCAGAGTTGAGCGGATTTGGGACGGACTCCGTTCGACTCGCAACGCCAAATCTCATAGAAGTGCTTCCACCAATAGATGAGTCAGCGGAGTGGACTGAGCGAGGAAAAAGGAGCCGTTGTGTCACGCTGTGCAATGCTAGTTTTGAACGGTGTCCGCTAGCCCTTCCCTACCTCCCTCCATACTTATGCGCGCCTTCCATTGCGAATATCTTTTTCAGCTCATTCTTGAACGTGTTCTGTGACTGCAGTATCGTAGTGTATTTGAATAAAATGGAGCTTTTTATTGAAACAGTGCGACAATACCCTTGTTTATGGAATACCAGCGACAGAGATTATCATCTTGTAAATCGTAGAATATCCGTAGTAAATCTTCTTTGACAGGTCTCTCTCTAATGTGGTAGCTCATCAAAAATCTTGGTTTGTTACGCTTCTTTTTCTTATACCTATAGAGTAGCAAGCATTTACTTATCGTATTTATATAGTCATCATCACTGGAATCGTCTGGCATTATTACTAGAAACGAAAAACGAAAAAGAAAACTTCAATCACGACTTGCTCGATCCAATTGGCTGTGATGAACTGGCTGACCATTCAGTCCGCTGATAATGGAAGCATCAACCCCTTCCATCTCATTTCTCGCTTAGCTCAATCCGCTACCAGGTTTGCGAACCCGCTGACAATGGAAGGCAAATACCTCTTTTATGTAAAACTCTTTTTTAGTGGAAGGTCAAAACTATTTTACTCCGTTTCGCTCAGCTATTTCATGCTCATTACCCTTTCGCAGTGGAAGGCGCCCTTTAGGTTTGTTTAACTACCCTACTTTCCATTAATGATTGTATTAGAAATTATTGCAATTATGTCTGATTTTCGAAATACTAAAGCCCTTTGAAACTAAAAAAATAATTTCGTTGTATACCTGATTTCGGACATTCTACTGGTCTGGGAGTCAAAATATATTGGATTAAATAGAAAATATGTCTTTTAAGTAGATCTTTTTTATAAGTAATCCTTTTATATAAATACATTTTTTGTTTTGAAAAAAAACGTTTGGTGGGAAATTTAATTAGTTCAGTACACTTTATCACCCAACTTTCTCTTATACACTTGATAGAATGATAAAATCGACAAATTTTATTTTTCTTAGATTACATTAGATTAGATTGTTGTAAGGGATTATTGCATTGCGACTTGAAAGAGCTATTGTGCACCCCCCTCGGGGCCGTCTCCAGTTAACAGCCGGCCTCCAAGCAGCATTCTCTAGCTACAGACAACACTGCCCATCACTAGACAGTGAGTTGTAGAGGGTCCTAGGAAGAAAAAAATCTAAGGGCACCATGCTTGATTCGAACCCGGGATTTCCGCGTTGCTAGTCCAGCGCGCTATCACTTCCTACTCTCTTTTCTTTCGCCAGTTAACTAGGGACGGAGACCCTAGTTTGTGCACTGTTTGTCCTTGTCTGTAAAGTGTAGAGTGTATGTAGTTTAGATTTATTTTTACAGTTCTGATGAAGTGCTTGGAGTACTACTGAGATGTGGTAACCCATGAGGTCGCTATTCCCCAAATAAATGTATGCAACAGATACCCCTTGCGGGCTTATTTTTCTTAACTTGGATATATATATATTTACATAGCCTTCACATAATTACACAAGTGGTACAGAGTAGAAGTACCTATGTAAGGAAAGGTAAATATTTGAAATGATTATTATGAAGGACAAAGAGCGAATGGGATTAGTTCAGTGGTAGCGTGCTGACCTCCCAAGAGGTGGTCCCGAATTCGAGTCCAGTGTAACCCTTGTATTTTTTTTCTTCCCAGGAGAACTTCTACAGTTCATTATCCGATGAATGACAGTGTTATCTGTAATGAGAGAATACTGTCCCGGAGGCCGGTAGTGCACTGAGAATGTCCTAGACGCCAATAGCCATAGATATTAACGCACAATTTATAACTTTGGAATTCAATGCTAATAGATTAATCCATAAAAATAATGTTTTCCAGGACTTTTTTTTTTTAATTACGTAAGAGTGAGTTATGTTTATATCTGTGCAAATAACATTTAAAGTTCAAAGCAATCGTTGTAGCTTTTTCAGGGGAAGTTCCAAAAAATCTAAAATTCCTAATCAGCATAGCCACGCTAACATTAAACCATTTTTTTTTTTTCAAAAATTTAGAATTCTGGCACTAAATTTATAGTAACTTTATATTATATAGGTAATAGAACCATGCATTGTAATGAAATGATATTTTAGAGCAGATCTACTCAAAGTGAAAGCCATGAGATTGGTGTGCCACGAACAAACGAGGTATGTAATACAATGGATTTTCATTACATGAAGTTTCATTACAATGGACCATAGGTAGCAGCTAAGGAAAACAACCTTACAAATACGAAGAAATCTGGTCGAAACGACAAATCTTTCTGTTCTGAAGAATTTCAAAGGCTCACCGCTTCTCAGTATTCAATTATTACTAAATTGCAGAGAGGGAAGGGAATAGCTAAGTGATTAGTACTGGACTTCCACGCGGAGGTCTCGGGTTCGAGTCTAGCTGTGTGCCCTTAGACTTTTTCTTCTTAGAAGCCTCTACAGCTCACTGTTCGGTGATGAGGACAGTGTTGTCCGTAACGAGAGAACACTGTCCGCAGGCCGGCAATGCACTAAGAAGGCTCCGGGCGTTAATGACTATAGATGTTGACGCGCCTTAAATTTGTGGTGGATGCAAGAAATATAAAAATATATTTAATTTGAAAAATAAAATCAAAATATGTGACATTCCCTTGCAATAGGACATTTCAGGTAGAAGACCACTATTGTCTTTTAGAGTTCATGAACTTGATAGCATTGTTGTACCCCTTCTTCTCACATGGGAAGATTTGAAATAACAATTAGAAGACATTCCTTCAAGACAGTTTTTGTTATAGACACCAAGGAGAACACATCAGAACTGTGCCAGTTTAAGTTAAAAACATAACAGTTATTCCAATTAATTTCAGTATACTTATAAGCATATTATTGTGATATTTTAAAGTAACTTAATTTTACTTAGAGAAAACAGTGTGATCTCTTGATTATTTCTAATACTTCACTCTTAAACATATATACTTAAAAGCCCTTTTACAAAATCGCTCAAGCCATTACAAACACAACAACACACCCACACCAATAACATTTCAAATTAAAACAAAAAATTGCAGAGCCGCCGCAACAGCTAAGTTTTAACTAAAACAGTTGAGTTAATTTAACTATCAAACAACTAATATATTAAGTTACTCCGTTAGAACTAACAAAATGATTTTCCTTTTAAGGGAAAAGGCGAAATTTATAGCAAAAATTTATTAATTGCTTTATTATTTTTTCAAAAAAATTAAAACCAAATGAGTTAATTTTTTGTAATAAATTATTACAAGATTATATATTTGTTTTAGATTTGTGAGACAGATGTTTAAAATTAAAAATGATTAATGTAAATAAGACTAACCATGACGCTGCTAAGAAATGTATAATATATCCCAAGCAGTGTTGAAAGAATGACAGACAGAGCGGGGACAGTCCCGTGTTTAAAAAGGATGAATAACACTGACAGCACCTAATGTTATCTACCTGCCTTCTTCAATTTAACCAAGATTTCATTAAATCTAAGATAATACCATCTTTTTTTTTTTCATATTTCTAATTTATTTAAATTATGTTAGCAGCTTAGATTACTATTTTAATAAATTTTGTGTACACTAGAATGCATCTGATGAATTTTGATTGCCATAGAAGAGGGAAGTTGTACATCAGAGACATTTTCCGTGGTAGCCTGCTTCATTTTGTGCTCATCGACCGGTTTTGGGCGTTCGCCCAAATTCAGGATGCGTTTTTCAGGCAGTGTGATAACACAGACTTGCACAGAGCAAACTTAGTTTACACACACCGGACGAATGTGTAAACTAAGTTTGCTCCTTGCAAGTCTGTGTTGTCACACTGCCTGAAAAATGCATCCTGAATTTGGGCGAACGCCCGAAACCGGTCGATGACCACAAAATGAAGCAAACTACCACGGAAAATGTCTCTGATGCATTCTAGCTCTGCGGAACCAACCAACACAACGAAGTTGTACATGTTTCTGTCTCAGACACTATTTGCATATTCTATCGAAGTCATAAATTTTGTGGATTACATTATTCAGTGATGAGCTTTTCTTCCTATAAGCCACTAAAGCTCCTGTGGACAAGATAAGCAATGTTGTCTGTAACGAGAAAACACTGACCTGGAGACCGGTAATGTGATAAATTGAATGATAAAGATCAAGCGTGCTCATCTCTGAGTCTTTGGTGTTTTATTAGCTAACCGCGACTAGGTGATCGAAAAACTAGGCGAAATGTACTGAAGAATTGTAGTGTAACCAATAAATGTCGTCAAGTTTATGTGAAGGCCAAGGAATCCATAGAGTACATTACTAATTTGATATTAGGTATAAGAAGGTAGAAGGAATACCTTCACAGACATAATAATGTTGCTAAAATATGTCATCAAGATCTTCGATTACAATGATAGAAGATGAGAGAGTGAAAGCATACTGACGACCCCATAATGACAAACTATACCATGAGCCATAAAAGGAAAGAAAGAAGGCGTTTAATAGCACTGATAAGGAAAAGAAGAAAGCAAATGTGATTATCATTGAGGTGCCCAATGATGGGGGATTTGTGTTCTGTAAGTGCTGAAAACATGAGGAAATATTTAGAGCTCTCGGAGGAGCTGAATCAGCTGTACAGTATCAATACGCGTAAAGTTAGTGACGATTGTTTTTCCTTGCACGGTTCGCTGCCCAAAGCTACGATGGAGAATATTGAACAGATTTGGACTTCCCTCACAGTAATTGCCAACAAGAGCCTTCAAGCATTCAAGAGCTTATACCGCTACTGAGAAATCAATAAAACAACTCTCAAAGAGTTATTAAAAAAACAAAACAAAATTGCTTGTAAAAAAAGGGATCAGCTGTCTCGATTTGCTCTCTGCTAAAAGCCCTTTTACATGCCAGAGAAATGTTTACTGACATACCAGGTTACTTTATAACCATCAACAGTTAGAACAAGCAAGAGTAGTCTAACCACATCACCCTGCACTACCCTACCCATCAATAACGATCTTCCCTCAGTCATTTTGTCCATAAACAAACTCTTCTTCCCTCATAAAAACTTCGTAAACATAGATTTGTGTAAACTACAAGTTGTGTGTATCACTAGTCATCATTGCCTGATACTAATAGATTTATAGGACACATAATGTCCTGCTACATTGTATCTAGCTCATAAAGCTGACTGCGAGGTCATATAAGGGAGGCAGTATTTGGTATAGCTATGTAAATATCTTTCCTAATATATTACTGTCAAATCCTTTGATGGCCGCAAGGGGTATCTGTTGCATGCATCTACTTGGCGTGTAGAGACCCCATGGGTTACCACAGCTCAGTACTCCATACACTTCGCCAGAGCAGTATACAATACACTTAAACTACATACAGGGTCCGGCAGAAACAATGAACAGGTTTTGTTGAAAATATCCCGCAATTTTTCGTTGGGTATGTGTGGCAGCCTGTAAAGTTGACCTTGGAGATTTGGTCGCCAAATTACTCATTTGTTTTGTTTCCTAGGAGTCAGTTAGCCATGGAGCTTTAGACTGTAAGAGAGCGTATTTGTGTCGTAGAATGGTTTATTAGAATTCGTTCAATAACAGAAACTCAACGGGCATTTCTTTCTTCGCTGACCTTCGTGGACTCTGCATCACAGATTCTCCCACTCTAGCAACGTTTTCCGGTGTTCGTATCGAACGGGGTCGGCCGGGAGGTGATTTGTTTTTCCGATCGCCTTGTTCACGCCATTGTTTAACCCAACGATGAATTGCGAGATGAGAAGAGGCATCACGTTGATTTAACTCCCGCGGAAACGGCCGTTAAGTTTCTGTTATTGAACGAGTTCTAATAAACCATTCTACGGCACAAACACGCTCCCTTACAGTTCAACGCTCCGTGGCTAACTGACTCCTAGGAAACAAAACAAATCAAATGAGTGATATGGCGACCAAATCTCCAAGGTCAACTTTACAGGCTGCCACACATACCCAAGGAAAAAGTGAGGGATATTTTCAACGACTGAAAATTAAAACGTGTTCATTTTCAATCAACCCCTAACAATAAGCCTCAATGGGAGGCTGCGGTGCCTGGGTTTTTAGTCCCCCCCTGCATCATTCTAATTCTAATTCTCTACAATCAACCCTTTATAGACAAGGGCAAACACAGTACACAAACTAGGGTCTCCGCCCTAGCGTATGCCAAGGGAGAAGGAAGGGATTAGCTCAGTGGTAGCGCGCTGGAATAGCAACGCGGTGATCCCGGGTTCAAATCCAGCCCTGCTGGCCCTTAGATTTTCTCTTCCTAGGAGCCTCTACGCAAGTGAGACGTGGGTATTGATAAGGGAAGATGAGCGTGCTCTGAATGTCTGGGAGAGGAAGATCCTTAGAAAGATTTACGGGCTAGTGAAGGAGCGAGATCGATGGAAGATTAGGTCGAATCTAGAGTTGAAGGATCTACACCAGAAACCGCACCTAGTAGCCGTCATTAAGCAAGGACGCCGTTGGTGGTTGGGTCATGTGGAGCGGATGGAGCCGGAACGCTTGCCCAGAAGGATGCTTTATGGCACTCCCGGGGGTCGACGTCATCGAGGGAGGCCTCGTATGAGGTGGTCGATGATGTGGAGGCGGACCTGAGGAGCATGGGCATGCGTAGATGGCGTTTGAGAGCCCATGATCAAGGAGGAATGGAGGAAGCTGGTTGAAGAGGCCCAGGTCCTTTAAGGACTGTAGCGCCCCAGAAAGAAGAAAGAAAGAAAAAGAGCCACTGCCAGTCTATAGCTAGAGAATACTGTCCGGAGACCGGCAGTGCACTGAGGAGGCACTGGGCGTAAATGGTCCACAGTTGACGAGCCTTAAAAATAAAAAAAATCGTTTACGACACCTAAGATCACCAAAGAAACAGCTAAATCATTTTTAGAATGTTATTGAAATCCATGTTTCCTAACATTCTTTTTTATGACAAATATTTCTACAAAACTACCCTGCAAGACGGTATTAATAATAATTAAATTGTGTTGATATAATAATCTAATTTAGAGTAATAATTTATTTAGACAAATCATCATGTTAAATAAATTCCACTTACTTGTGTTTCTATAAAAATTTTCATCTAGAAAAGCATTGCAATTGGTTAATTTTTCACTTTTAATTAACGAACTTAAACCAAAAGATAATATGAAGAAAGTTTCCCTTTAATCCACTAAAGTGTCTTTCTTTCTCCTTTAAGCCGAGAAAATACAGATATATATATATATTGATAGATATACACTGTAAAAATGCAAGCACCAAACTGTAATTAAAAACAAAAACAAAAAAAACTAAAAGTGGAAAAAGATGAAAGAAGTAAACTCTTTAGCTAGAAAGCCTCTACTCTATGGTCTAATTACTTTCTCTTCTTAATGGAAAGAAAAAAAAAAAAAAAAAACAACATTTCTAAGCTCTTCTATTGATGATCAACTTTAAAAATTAAGTTAGTAGAACTAACGAGGTGAAAGGATATCAAAGAATTTTTATATTATTATTGTTACTATTATTATTATTATTATTATTATTATTATTATTATTTAGAGTTTAATTTATTACACCCTATTTATTATTGTATAAGTTAATTTTCACCAATTAGTATTTATAAATTAATTTATAGATTTTTATTACTTTTTCTTATTCCTGGTATGAAAAAAGTGTTGTTGATCATGTTAAAAATTTTGGACCTAAATCCGAAAAAATACAATAAAAAAAAAAAAAAAAAAAAATGATCGCTTAAACTAAAAAAAATAATCGCGGTAAGTAAAACTTGATATTTCGTTTAAGTTCTTGACAGAAAACCCGACGACAATATTGTCAAAATCAGTCATTACAAATAGGACGTATAGTAAAACAAACTTTCACATAAGAAGTAATGTAAAAATGATTAATCCGTTCTCATGTTATAAACCAAAAATAATTTTCCCAGAAAAATGTCTTAAATAAAAGTTGTTGTAGATCATTGTATGTTTAGTTTATGTATGAAGTTTCAAGAAAATCGACGGAGACATTGTTGAGAAAATTTACGAAAATGTGGAAAAAAAAAAAATCATTTAGTAAAGTGGTAATGTATACGCACTTCCGGTTATCCGATTTCTTTGAAATTCGGAATTTCAAAAACATATTCAATTTTTTTAATTAACAATATTTAGATGATAGAATTGTTTTAATAAACTGAAATAGTACATTAGATGAAAATCTAACCGCATCCCTCCCTCATAACTGCCCTTAAATCAATTTTTCCAGAGAAACATTTAAGATAAAAGTTGTAGCTCTTTGTATGTGTAGTTGATATACCAACTATAAAGAAAATCGTCGGAGCCATTTTTGAAAAAATCGCAAAGAAGTAAAAGTCCAACTGTAAAGTAGTACTTCCGGTTGAGGAATTTTGACAGATAACGTACTGTCAGATCCCATGGTCATACCTAAACGGAATATCAAGTTTTAACTTTCTATGTTTTTTTTTTTTTTTTTTTTTTTTTTTTGGAGCTATGCTGTTCACATACAGACCATTTGCTAAAAACCACTTTTTTGGATTCAGGGGTACCTCAAAACGGATATTTCCGGTGAAAACTCGATATTGAAAATTTGACACGATTACAATACTTCCTCTCTTACTAGGAGTAAGGGAAAGTAAAAAATGCATTCAGTAAAGTATATAGTACTTCTTGGTTGAGGAATTTTGACACAAAACTTTCTGTCGGCTTCCATGATGATCCCCAAATGGAATGTCAAGTTTGAGCTTTCTGCATTTTTTTTTTGTTTTTTAAGCTATGCTGCTTATACACATTCATAATATACATACATATGCACAAGTATACATTTGCATGTATATGCAAATTTGATATCGGAGTAAGAGAAAGTAAAGACCAACCGACAGACAAAAGTATATTGTTTTTATAAAGCATAGGCCGGGCATTACCATGATAAATGGAAAAGATTTTGCATTTGTATCTATTTTATGCCCGTCTATTACAACTATATTTAGAAAATGCATAACAATACAAGCCGTAATCAAAGTATGGTTCAATAATTTGTAGGAAATTCAAAATGCATACAAGTGCACAATTGGCGGTTTAGTGATCCAATTATTACGCAATACTTTATATATAAAATTGTACATATATTAACAAGATCTCTCCTCTTGGTGAACAGTATATATTCACTCTCTCGGTTTGGATAATGTTCTAATTCTGTATTCATTGTATTCACCGTCTCACACTGTCGGTATTGTTATATCTGAATGAACGTTCATTAGGTATTTAGTGTCGAAACTTGCCGCCGTTCCTTCCACCATATCAACCCGTCTCCATACAAATATTTTAAATAACACTAGCTCTTTCCCTTCGCCACAATCACCCTCTCACTCTCTCTTCATATCTATATACATAGAGAGAATAAGTGAGAAAGAGAGCT
The DNA here is from genome assembly GCA_011037195.1 of Triatoma infestans. Lineage (NCBI taxonomy): Eukaryota > Metazoa > Arthropoda > Insecta > Hemiptera > Reduviidae > Triatoma > Triatoma infestans. Next base: position 40,937 of record JAAEAF010009498.1, read on the forward strand.
CGCTTTCTCCTAGTCAACACGCACACAAATCCAGCGCGCAGAATACGTTATTGTAAAGCGGCGGTCTTATCTTTGGCGCACGCAAAGACCGCTTTTTTTTTTTGTGTGTGTTATCATCACCGATAATGATGTACTATTGTTCGGCTGGTATATAACACAGCCAAGCCATCTATAGAGAGGGAAAGATTGGCTATGTATTATATAAAGAAACGAGGGTCTCCCATTCAACTAAAATATCACCTTCATTTCTTATAGCGCAACCGTTTATTGGATATATATTTATATTCCTATAAATATTTAGCATTAAAAGAAACAAAAAAAGATAAGATATTAAGTAAACAGGAAGAGATTCTGTGTTTTTATAAACTGTGGGAGATAAAGTCGAAAAGTAAATAAAAACAAATCAAAATATTTTGATTTTTTTAAAATCACTTTGCAGAACCCAAACGTTGAATAACATGTTCTTTTACCTGCTATAATAAGTGATATTTGGTGTGATCTGAGCACATCATATATTCTTATATTAATCACTACCGAATTCGCCACGCAATAGCTGGACAATACTGCCATTAACAACCACATCAGACGCCACCTTTGAACCTCTAAACGTACACGTTAAGTACGCATTACTTTCTCCTTCACGCCTACTACATATATTGGCGAATCTTCGGTATTGGAGCTTCAACTTCGGCAGCAAATCCCCCACTTAGAAGCTATCTATACCGGTCGGAGAAATTAATAAATGTCGACCAACTGAGAGAGCTTAACAATCAGTCACCAGGTAAACTTTAAAGAATAAACATCAATCGCTAGATCAACTTTGACGAGTTAACAAGCCTTGAAAAGTTTACTAATCTAGCCACACTATCTCACCACCGTTAGAACAAGCAAGAGTTCTAACTAGTGACATCATCCTTCAGGCGCCAACGCTTCCATCATCATCACGCTATTCGCTCGGTCATTTTACTCCTCTAAAAACCCTCTTCTCTTTACTAATTACAACGTTAAATATGTGCGTTCATCATTTCCATCAGTTACTATGATCCTGCTATTTATATGCCTTAAGTTCTGAATGCCCCATCCTTTGGACGGAATCTTCGTACTAGGGTTATTTGAATTCCTGGGTGCGCACTCACAAGATATTACTGATAGAGAAAGAGAGAGAAAGATTTAAAATTCACCCATCCCCGTTCTTCGTGCGTTATAACTTTTGGCAAAAAAAAAAGGTCCAAGGTGCTAAGTACAATTCGTTATCACCTGAAATGCTTATAATGCATGTGAGAAAAAATAAAGCACATGATAGTATCGCCTCTTCTTTCCACGAAAACGGTATTGCAGAGGTGTACAGAGGCACTCCAATTAATCTTAGAGGGCTCGTTATGTAGTCATGCACATTGAAACATCTTGGCAGAGGGTAGATTGAGCTAATAAAGCTAAAAGTCAATTATCTGCCTTCGAAGGTGAGTTCTATTATGAAAGTAACACCCATACGCAATATATATTGTGATAAAGTCAGGAATTTCACACAATATTTTGGAGAGCAATGATGTTAAAATTAAGGTAAATATTTATTGTGTAGAGTGAGTAGGTGAGTAGTGGGGACAGAGATCAGCAGGCGAGCGAGTGGCGGGGGAGAAAGTGCTGTGTGACTGGAGTGCTGTAATGGGGTTATACTGCTCTGGAGGGTGAGAAGTAAAAGAGTCCTATATTGTCCGACAGCAACTGGAAGAACTGACCCCTCTAGAAGGAAAAGCTCCGGAGTGCACTCCACCAAGTGTTTAGAAAAGAGCCCGATGTCCGCCATCGTCTTCTGGCCGCTGTGAACACCACCGGTAATCGACACGAAGCACGAAAGATACTGTGTATGGTTGTAATAGTATCTGAAGAGAGGGATCTAAAGCAGAAAGAGAGACGAAAAATTGAGAATCTCACTCGCTACTTAGGCCAGACTAGAGTTGTAGACTCTGTATATATACAGCTGCACTAGCCTTACGAGGGACAGTCTTTAGTACAGTTTATGAAGCGTCAGCAATCAACTACTACCTTTCTCTTTAGTCAGTCTAATCTCCCGCTACCTAATTTCTCTTTATGTGTAAAGTCCTGGCAGTTTTGTGGCACTCTTTGTGCTTTAGATCCCTCTCTTCGGATCCTAATACAGTGGTGGAAGTGGAGACACACTGTTCTCTCCCTTTTGAATATAAAAGAAAAAAACTAATAAAGACGCTAATTTACTCTTAGCTTAAAATTTTTGTAAATAACACCAGATTTAAGTTAGTTTTAAGTTAAATATTAAGTTAGGCTAGGCAATTTTTTTTTATGTACTTTATTTTCATATTTTTCAATTTGAGTTATAGTTTGTGTATATAGTTGTACTGGTAGTGCTGTTTATGTTTGTGGCAGAAGCCCCTTCCCCCCCATTTTTAGTTCATTGTAATACACGTAGTAACCCTCTCTGCCTGCTAAGGGAAAGTAAATGAATCCCCTTTACCTTTGAAATTTCTCAATTTTACAACTCAATTTTTGAAAAAATCTAGAATAGGCGTATTAATTTTTGAGTATCATTGGTCCAGAGCCTGCTGTTGGTGTGTCTTCTGGCACATATTTGTCGGGCTTTCAGACGTGGATGACCTCACAGCACTCATCCTTATGGATGAGTGCAGTGGGTAGTCGGCAGTCTAAAATGCTCATTGGTGGCCCGGACGGAGCTTTGAGTAGCGTGGTCCGATGTCTTTCACGGACCTCCCTCAGGCATCTGGTTGGATTCCTCACTGGGCATTGTGGTTTAAGGAGACATCTCTATGCAATGGAACTCGTG
>JAAEAF010009499.1:0-46637 GCA_011037195.1 Triatoma infestans
ATGTTCGGAAATGCTTACTTTACGAGTTTTGTGAGGCAAACTTGCAATAAAGAAAGTTTTTCTTCTGCTTTCGTATTTATTTAAAACAAAGGACTGCTTAAAAAATAAAATGCATTTGGATAAAAATGGAAAAAGAAATATCAAGATACATCTTGCATTAATCTTTAAAGTGTCTTGAGATTATCGACTTTTGAGTTTGATTTATGAAGCAAAAGAACCTCTGTCTCTCTCCATTGAAGCCCACTATCGCATCTTGATGAAGATAACTCCATATTTTTGTTTTAAAAATAATATTTATTTAGATTCAATTATTCATTTTTGAATAGATTCATTTGTATTGTAGCCATTAAAAAAAATATATATAGGAAGAAACATGGCTTTTATTTTAAATAAATAAGAAAACCCAAAATTATCTTTTTCTATGAATGCAGATTATAATTCTCTAAGAAGTCTTTTCAAGATATATGTCCAGAGAACAGTTAATTTTTTCTTCTTTTGGCCTGAACAATCCGTCATTGATGTTTGGCCTTATTGAAGCATTCTGTACTGCATCAAACTATGTATCTACTTTGGACCCTTCACGTTTCTTTTCGATCCATAACTGGTCAATAACGAGCCTGTTGCGAAGATTTGTCCTTTGCCTTTTGCTCCTTCACCTTGCTTATGGCAACTTTGTCAAATATGTGGAATAACTTAGAATTGCGAAATTTCTCATGTAAAATCTCTAGTTGGTCAACTTCGGCCATTGTATCTCATTTATACGCACCTTTATTTGACTTTGTTGTTGCTTGTCAAAGTACAGGCAGGATTCTTTCGAGTTGATTGAGATATTCGTGTAAACAACCTCAAACTAAATTACTTTCACTGAATATGTGAAATCCTTTAATGAAAGGAATATGACTGTGTGAATAATATCTATAAAATATAGAGTTATGTTGTAAATTGGATGTTGAGGTTCGGTCATACAAAAGAACTCTTTTTAAATTTCTACCGACGTTTCGGCAATTTTATTGCCTTCTTCAGGGTAACACTTGGTGATGGTATGTCATAGGTTAAACTAGAGTTTGTAAGTAATTCTATTAACAAGAATTAATAACCATTTAGAAAGTAACGGTATCATCAGAGAGGAGCAGTTTGGCTTTAGGTCTGGTCTGTCCACAACTGCCCAGATAGCTAGGCTAGTAGACGACATAACTGCTGCTTTACACCACCGGAAACACACAGGTTTGGTGCTGATGGATATTCAGAAGGCTTTTGATACAGTGTGGCACGATGGTCTACTCTGTAGACTGATCAATTATAACTTCCCTCCCTACATCACCAAAATTGTTCATTCCTACTTGGAAAACAGAAAATTTCGTGTCAACATAAACTCTACCCTCTCTGAAGCTCACAAAATTGCTGCCGGAGTTCCTCAGGGTTCAATCATCGGCCCGGTGCTCTTTCTTATATATTTTAACACGCTGCCTAGCCCTAAAAACGTTAGCTTGGCCTTATATGCTGACGACGTTGCTCTGTATGCTTCCTCATGGAGAATTGACACAATCGCGTCCAGATTGTCAGAAGCAATGGCCTGCATCAGCAGATATTGTGATAGGTGGAAAATTAAAATCAATAGCAGCAAAACCGAAGCTATCTTATTTTCCAAACGCAGGCCCGTACTTTGGAAAGAAGTACACTTCCAAGGGCAGGCAGTGCCTTGGTCTAACACCGTTCGCTATCTAGGTGTCACTCTTGACCGTAAACTTACCTTTACACCTCACGTAAGGGAACGTATTAACAAAGGCAAGGCGGCGATCCGAACACTATTTCCGCTACTTTGCAGAGAGTCCAAACTGGCCCCTAGTAACAAGCTGTTGCTATATAAAGTTGTTGCCAAACCCATGCTATTGTATGCATGCCCCTCCTGGAGTATTACCTGCAGAACTAATATCGATGGCCTGCAGATAATCCAGAACAAGTTTTTAAGGCTAGCAACGAACTCGCCAGGGTACACTAGAATTAATGATTTGCACGTGTATTGCAAAGTGGACAAAATTGACGTATGCATTTTCCTCGCAACTGAAAAGTTTTTTACCTTTACTAGTCTCAGTAATAACTCGCTTTGTAGGAACATAGGGGACTATGACTTTAGAGTTGAGTACAGGCATCGCAGGGTGAGAAACATGCTCACATAAAGGGAGTTTGTATTGCTTGGGGTTTTTGCCATTTTTTCCCCCTTAATATAACTGTTTCGTTTGTCTAACTCTGTATTCTTAATAATGTAAATAGTTAGGAGGTTATAGTATAAACTGAAGCTCCATGTAAAAACTGTATATATGTATATATAATATTTTGAAATAAATGATTATTATTATTATGTAAGTAATTCTAACTGAAAATTTTTGCCCTGAATAAGGCAATAAATTTGCCGAAACGTCGGTAGTTTAAAAAGAGTTCTTTTGTATGACCGAACCTCAACATCCAACATTGAATACAGCGGTCGTAACGAACGCCAAAACATCAGTATAGAGTTATCTGATGTACGTATATTAAGATAAACCAGGAACTATATAGTAGCGATTCCCGCTAGACCACAGTTGTTGTATTTATTGAATAAAAATAGTTTTCCGGAATAGTATTCATTAGTTTTTGGTTTCTTTTTAAAATAATTTACAAAATATAGTTTGCCAATAAATAAATACAAAATTAATGAAAAAAAACGAATTGAATATAGAACGCCAAAGGACTTATTTTTGATAAAATTTTATTTAAGCCTTGGAGTTCCCAACTGTGTCGATGAAAATTTGTGAGAAGGGTTACTGAGAAAGATGCATGTACAGGGTGCTTCAAGATAAAACTCAAAAATTCATTGAGGAATTCGTTAGGACAAAAGAAGGTAAAAAAGAAGTCCTCTGGGAATATTTGAGTTATCACACACACCCACACACACACACACATATATATATGTATATATATATATATATATATATGCCACGAAGTTTTTATCTGCCTGCTGTGAAACACTCACACGACTTTGTTTTACTGCGATTCTCACAGTAGTTGTGATTGATGAATTTTCTTTAACAGTCGGAGTTTTACCTTGGCTCCCAAAAGTGATGGTACATTGTATGTACCATCCCATGGATCGTACATTGTACTAATATGACATTATAAAGACAGTGTGACTACTCAGCTCCCCAGAAACTCCCCTAAAATTATCTTTTCCAGGAGACTGTTTGAAATAACTGTTTGTGTAAGGCTATACCAAAGTTTAAAGAAACTTTTAGGAACCGATTTCAATAATGAAAAACCAATTCTATTCTAACTTACCATTTTTTGTAGATATTTAATAGTCCTCTGTATGGTTCAGTTAGTAGAACAGTACAGTATTTGAAATTGCATTTAGGAGAGATCGAGGGTGTGCGAAGTTTGAAGGAAATTGTGGAGCCGTTCCCTAGGAAATATCCAAGAGAACTGAAAAGAAAAAAAAACAGTAAAATAGCCGGACTACACGATGGTGATGGATTCTATGATAGTACTAAATGTAATTTCAGATTGGAGCCTCATACAATATCTGTTTGGGATATTGTGTTCACACACCACCACAACTCGCTAAAAACATTTTTCCCTACTCACAGTACTTTATGACGTCATATTACATGGCAGAATACATGTACACTCGCATTTCGGATGAAAACTCATTTTCGAAAGTTTGACACCAACGCAATACTTCTTAAGAGAAAGTAAATATTGAGTTAATATCCAGAAGACAATTAAAACAAGTATTCTACCATTTTCAAACATTGTTTAGGAATGGTTTGTGCTCCCATATTTTCTTTTTTAACGTCTTTTCAAAATATGTTGTTAGTTTCACCTCCTATATTATATTAAGTATAAAAATAGAAAAGGTTTTGAAAAATTATTTTAATGAAAATTTATCACACTTAACTTTTGAGTTAGTGAGAGTAAATCCATTGTGAAAGTTGTATGAGTTTGTTGTTTATTGACAGTTTTAGTGACCTCTCACTTGGTCAGTACCTCAATGTAGAAAATAGCATCGTTTGTATTCATGCCTTTCTAATCAGCTTTAATTTCTTCTAATGTTCTAAAAATTCTTCATTTTTTGTATGATAGAGTCATTTGACTCTGCGCTTCATATGCCTGAAGGTTCACAGAAGAGATGGAAGCTCTACTATCCGTTTGAAAGAATAATTCAGTATAGTTCTAAACTATACTCAGTGTACTACACTTATTTAATTATGATTGGACAATGGATTGACATGGCAACGAGCTTTTATAAATTTATAAATTGGAACGGCTTTGCCTTCCGACCTGTTCTTGACAACAGCATGAAGGTCTTGTGTTTGTCATAGCCTGCTTCCTTAACTTATTTGCTGACCGGATTCGGACATTTGGACAGACTCACTTGTTATGTTTTGCCGGTCAACAATTTATTCAACATGAAAGTCTCAAGTTAAGCCACCTTTATTTATTTTATTATTTCAGGTGTAGAACTTGAATATTTTAAGAACTATCCCATTTCAAATAAATGATTTTTTATGTTAGCTTTTATGGATCTGTATCGTTAATATATATATATATAATTATTATTTTGTTTGTAAATAGAAATAGGTCTTTATTAATAACCTGATTATTCTATATATCTTTACAGCATACTTCAAGATCATCGATAGTACCGTTGACTTCGAAAAGTAAGTTTTATTCTTATTAATAACCAATATTTGTTGAACATATGATTGTAGACCGAATTAGAAAATTCGATGAACACAGAAGCACACTATTTGTTGGGAAACAAGCTAGATTCACTTTTCTTTTCAAGTTCTTCACCTTATATTTGTAGATTTATTTTTGCCTCCAATCCAACCCAAAATACCTTCAATCAGCATCTTGGCCATCTCCTCATCTTTAATTCTGGCCACAAGATCAGTCCACCTTAAGCCTCCCAAGCTTCATTAAATAGACCACATCTAATTCACCAAATAAACAATATATTTCTCCGTATTGTTCGTCTTTTCCATCGATCTGCAATTCGAACAGGTTCAAAACTTTGACATGTATCATTCGTTCCAAAACTAAGAGCTCTTTTTCATAATTTTTTGTTAGGATCCATGTTTCAGAGTCACTTGCAACAATTCGTTTCGTCAAGGCCTTGTACAGCCTGACTTTTGTCCATCTGGAAGTTGCTTATAAAACTGAACTTACAGGACAAGTCATAACATCTACTTGCGCCTCATTCCTTCCTTTCTTTTCCACCGTTTCCATCCTTTTACCATTACCAATAGTATATTTAAAGAACAGACAACAAATGGCTAATAGATGAATGAGTCCAAGGGCCTTTTACCTTCTATTTTCAGCGTACTAATTGCCAGTCCTCACATTTTTTTTGTTTTTAGTTACCAAGACCCATTTCCAAGGTAGAGTTCATAACAACAAAGGAAGTTTCCTAAGTCTTTAATGTATTCGACAGTAATGCCCAATTGATCTGCCAAGTAATCAGGAATCTGATAGTCCCAGCCGTTTGAATCTCGGATGATTTTTTGTATTATTCATTCAATATTTTTTGTATGTTTGTTTATAGATTGAATAGGTAAGTTTGACGAATATGGGAGGCTACTATTTGCTAGAAACAGGCTAGATTCAGTTTCAGTTCCCCTTATATTTCATTACTTCTGTTTCTCATGTATGAGAATGTGACTAGAATGAAGGAATTATGGTGAACCATAGTTGAAGCTGGACCTGAATTCGGTTTTGATTTCATGCTCGTTACAGCAGTTTTTTCGAGACGCTATTGCAACAGATAAAGGAATATTTTATTGACTTATATTATTAGTGAATGATTACACAAACATATTACTCATATCTCACAGTTATTGTGGTATTTAAATTCATATAAAATCACATTGTGTAATCCGTAGTTGGACGTAAAACTGGCCTGAAAAAATAGGCATTACTTCACAATTACCTTTTTATTATCACAGTAATACTTGTTCAGATATATTATGCAATATTTGAAGAAGCACCCCTACAGAATCTCTTACTTATAATGTAATTTTTGCTATCTTATTTAAGAAGCGGAAAAGTACGTTGTGTATTCGAACGATATCAGCGATAAATTCATGGAAGAATAAACAATATATTCATTGTATGTAAGAATATATATCATTCCAAAAATTGTACACAAATTTCATACCAGGATTTTGAAAATATGGTGGATGCCATTGGATCAGAAATCACTAAACAGGACAGAAACTAAAGAAAAATATTCAAGGAGAAGTGAGACCCTCTCTAAAACCTTTCCTACTTGAGATTCCTACACTAGTCTGATGTTTAGTTCTCTCCAACGCTATCTCTAAAATATTTTTGTCTTCTATCTTTATTGGTGCCCCGCAGGGGTGTAGAGGCTCTAAGGAGGTAGCCCCTCCGCTAGACTCGGGAGCTATGGGCCAGTAAACCGCACTCCTTAAAAATCGTTATCACGAAAATTGAAAGCCGGATTGATTCAGTGGCAACGACTCTGCAACTATCTTAAGGATTTCAATTTTGGATATTGGAATGTTTAGACCTGGAGCATTTTAAGTGCTGTCAATCTTGTGACCGACTTAGCAGCCATCCAGGAGATCAGGTGGATGACAAAAGGCGTGTTACAAAATAGGAGCCACACCATCTACTATAACTGCTGCAACAAACTGCATACATTTGGTACTGGCTTTGTCATAAACATAAAACTAAGATAAAATGTACTTCAAAGAAATTAACAAAATGTATGCTTCAAAGCAATTAGCCCTAAACCCTGCTACTTCCGTCTGAAAGGAAAATTTTTCATTTATAGATTATTTAGCTGCCACGGACCCACCGAAGCCGGAGGATAGCGAGAAAGATCATTTCTATGAATCCCTAGAAAAAACGTTGGATGAGCTCCCCGGATATGATATAAAAATCGCGCTTGGTGATTTTAATTCAAAAGTAGGACAGGAGATGATTTACTCTCCAACAATCGGGAGATATAGCTTGCATAAACAATCTAACGACAGTGGTCAAAGGCTTATTTATTAATCTTGCTGCTGCAAAAGTTATGGTCATTGGAAGCATTCATTTCCACACAAAGAATGTCATAAGGGCCACCTGATGATCACCTGATCGCTGTACCCAAAATCAGATCTACTGATAAGTGCTAAACATAGGTCATACCTCCTCATAGACGTTCGGGTATACCGAGGGGCGAATGTGGATTCGGACACTATCGAAGTATAGCCAGAATAAGAGCGAGAATTTGCCGCACTAGAAGCAGTAATGCATCGATGGTCAAGAAATTCAACATATTTTAAGAGAAACAGAAATTGAGGATAAGTATTCGCAAAAACTTACCTAACACCTTACAAGTGCAAGTATCGGAGATCAGGCTGTTGAAGATCGCTGGACTCGGTGCACTGAAGCTATTCGGGTTTGGCACAGGATATTCTTGGATGTAACGAGAAGATTATCCATGGTTTGATGATTATTGTAATATCTGTGTCTCGGAAGAAAAAAATAAGGCATAGAGTCAAATGATTCAATGAAGAAGTACTAGAGCAGCTGGAGAAGAATATTGCATATAAAGAAGGTTTGAAAAGAAACTCCACAGGAAAAACATGAGGGGAAGGGAAACTAATGCAATCAGAGAGATTGAAAGACATAGAGATGCAAGAGATAGCCGATCCTTCTTTCAATCAGCGTCGAATACCCTTCAAACCGAAAATAAGCTACTATAGGTTAGAGGATGGTGCAATGGTAATACAACATAACGAGGTCTTCAATCGTTGGGCGCAGCACTTTGGTAGTTTCCTAAATGATGAAACAAAAAAATGATGAAAACCAAGAGATCCCTAAAAGAAGAAATTAGAGAAGTCATTAATAAAATGAAGAATTTCAAATCTTCGGGCTGTGATAACTTGTGTGGTGGCGAGGAACTGAGGGAGCTTTACCTAATAGTTTGGACCAGTGAGACAATACCTGTTGCATGGAAGAAGAAGATTATAGGCCCTATCTTTAAAAAGGGAGACCAATTAATATCTGACAACTATCGAGGGATCTCACTTCTCAATTGTGTGTACAAAATTCTGTCCAAATTAATCTGTGCCAGACTCTTGCCTCATGCCAAAAGAGAAACAGGGTATTATCATTGTGGGTTCGGGAAAAACAAGTCTACAGCTGATCAGATGTTCTCATTACGAATGATTTAGGAAAAGGGCAGAGAACATAACTTTCAGACCCACCATCTTTTTGTGGACTTCAAGTCCGCCTACCTTAGCCGACGAGAAGAACTCTGTAAAGCACTCTTGGAAATGAATAAACCCCCGAAGTTAATAGGCTTAATCCAAATGAAAATGAAAGACGCATTATTGCGTCCGCTACAGGGTGGACTGTCCCCTGAATTTCATGTGAATAAAGAGTTAAGACAAGGAGATGGATTATCATGCTTGCTCTTCTATTTAGTGCTAGGAAAGGTAGTGCGGGACGCAAACATACAGGTGAACGACACAATTTTTCACAATTCCGTAGAGATCTTGGCAGCCGGTTGTGGATACCGTAGGATATTAAAAACGCATTTTTAAATCTGAATAGAGCTGCGAAGATGTTGGGACTTGTGGTAAGTGAAAAAAAAACAAAATATATGCATGCGGGAGGAAACGCTGGGCGCGGGGGATATGTATCGATGGACGGTTACAAGTTTGAGAGAGTAGACATGTTCACCTATTTAGGGTCTCTTGTTTCTAGAGATAATGAAGTCAGTCTAGAAATTAAAAGAAGGTTGTTCTGGCTAATAGTTGCTACTTTGGGCTCATTAATCTTATGAGGAGCAAACTAATAGCGAGAGCTACAAAAATACTCCTCGACAAAACACTTCTCCGTCCTGTCCTTACCTATGGCTCCGAGACGTGGGTCATCACAAAATCCAATGAAAAAGTGCTGTTAGACTTCGAGAGGAAAATCCTTCGCAGAATTTATGGCCCAGTGAAGCAAGGTACAACCTGGCGAAGGCGCACAAATCAGGGGTGATTCATTCGGCTCTACCGTGAGTCTGATGTTGTGCAAACAATAAAGCTGGGCAGGACATGTTCATAGGATGGATAGTACCGAGGTCCCAAAAAAGATTTTGGGACCTCGGTACCTTACTTCTAGTAAGGTTGGACCGCACTAGAACAGTGGGCCTGCCTAGGATGCGTTAGGTGGCATGAGGAAGGATGCTAGAACTATGCTTGGCATTCGGAACTGGAAGACTGCTGCAATGAATCGGGACAGCTGGTGAAAGAGCGTCAAGGCTCACTAGTGGCTTGTTAGTGCCAGTCATGAAAATGAATTAATCTCCATTGGCGGCTGCTGCTCTCCCTCGCCTAAACCAAAGTTGTGCCGGCTCCCCTTGGTCTCATCGTGCCAACCTCGGTTGTCCCACTCTCCAGCCATACTTAAATATCTTTTGAGGCAAAAGTTCTGGTTCTATCAGCTCAATAATTTTAATCGGACTTTCTCTGCAAAAGAAACTATAGACGTATAGAGGCAGACTGAATAGAGTTCGACTAATATTTTGTTATATAAATTTTGAATTCTCTTGTAAATATGAGTGATAGTAATGTTAATTGTTTATAAATTTATTATTCGTTAGAACATAATTAAAAATGAATGTAATTAAAAACATAATTTAAAAGAAAATTATTATTTTTTCAAATTAGCGAATATAACTATAATACTCGTATTAATAATTTATTATTATTTTTTTTTTTAACAATGTTTATCAATAAAACAAAGTAGCACTAATGTTTTCGCTTCGATAGCAGAAAGTGACTGTAGCGCACGAACATAGTGTTCGCACAAGGTGGTTGTCAGAACCAGACTGAAGAGTCGTACACAATGTTCACGTCAGTTCAGGCATTCTGGTCGGAGTACACGCACAGTGTGTATGTTTACTGACTAGATAGATGCATCAGAAGAAAATATTCTACGTACATGTGAGTCGGAATGCAGAACTTGTGCTGCACCGTATTGGAATCAGTCCCAAAAGTATCAGTTGATTGCAAATTCGCTCTTTGTGAGTCGTACTTAATTTTCTAGCGCAAAATAGAAGGAAAGTTTTCTTTGTTGACTTTCATTAAAAATGTAGACTTATACATTACATTTTTCGGTTGAAAAATCCCCACTGAACGTTTAGATGTCGAGGAATTGTAATTGTTTGTTGTTGGGATATCCACGACCGTTCATTTTGGGCCGCCCTGCACTAAGCGACCAAACCCAGAGGCTGTCGCAGACCATCGACCGGAATTTATTTAACATTTCGACTAATAAGAATAATAATTAAACCTTTAGGTTATTAATGATTTTAAAAAATCAGAATTCAATATATTTTATATTTAATCATTAAGAATATCCTTTATATAAAAATAATTGGAGCCTAAAGTAGCATAATGTATTTAACCATATATGTGATGTTTACTCTTATTTCGATTAAATTCGTACTGATCGAAGTTTGCCAACTATATCCTATAGTTTAGATATAGTAATGTCATATTATCATTTTATATTTTATCAACTGAAGTACCAAAGGTTAGAATCTGATTTTGAATATTTGGTTGTACATATGAAATGTCCTTTTTATTTTACTTTCATATTGTTATTAAATTAACACTAGGTGATTATTTACCTAGTTTTCAGTTATAGCGCTGTAGATAATATGTCAGGAATTACTACGTTTTCACTGAAACAAATATTATTTCAAAATCGAATCTCATGAGCCGCATTCGAAACTGCTGTAACTTAGCAGTAATTTCTCCTCCAAATTTGCAAAAGATGTTTTTTGCCTACCTCTAAACTAAACCTGAGTCCTGAATTGTACAGGGCAAATTTTTCACACGCCTTGCCCACTGGCACTGACTACATCTCCATTCACATCTGTCCAATCGACCTAGCGGTTCATTAATAGAACTCTCTACCTTGTCACCAGGTCTTTGTGACAACTGGGGAAATTTCATGCGCTCATTAAACAACTTCAGGACAATTTTTTCTGTTTGCTGGCATTGCTTCTGGAGGAACACCGATCATCTCCCGCTTCTCCTAAGATTTAATATGCCAACATGTTAACCTATTGTTTTTCGGACTTTTCTGCCAACCCCCGTTATTTTCCGAAAGAGTTCAAACTTTATCAGCCTTTTCCCATCTGTTGAATTCTGAATATCGAAAATTTCCGGCGATTTGATTTGATATGTAAAATGGGCTCATTCTTTAAGCTGATGTCCTTGGTTCCAAGCTAAACTTAGGCCTTTTTAGTTTATTAAGATAAGACTTTATTTTCAAATATCACTTTTTTATTTAATGTATCCCAGTGTCATATTTTTATATAACAGAAGTAAATGCTTATTTAATATAAAATAAATGTATAGAAAGCACTCTGCATGTACCTAATGTGTCTAAAGTGCTATGTCGATTTCACCCCGCTAACAGTTTCTTTTAATCTTTGATTTCCAGAAGTTCCCGATGAATTGTCAGCTTTGCTGAAGGTGTAAACTCACTAAGGCCTAAGCTGAATTATCTCTCGATCTGACCTTTGAGATATATTTCCAATGTCAGTTTTGTTGTAACGTACAGTATAAGTTTATATGGTTACTGCGATCTGATGTACATTCCAATTTTTCCGATTCTTTTTGGCTTTCAAATTGTCGACTCTAATTTCAATTGGTATGTTAAATTCTAAAGTCCTAATTTATTTCAAGAAAGTTTTATAATGCAAAAACTCCTTTTATTCTTTTGTGGAAACGGGTGCAGTGTATCTTGTTTTCTAGATATCCGCTACTATTGCATCTCCTCCTTATCTTCAACATTCGCTGCCCATCTAAAAAGACACCCGATCCCTAAAAAAATAATCTCTCAACAACAGCAAAAAAAAAGAAAAAAAGTCATGCACAAAAACAGCAAGTAAAAGAAATATTCACAAATTTAATTTTTACGTAGGTTCCTTAAAAATCTTTTAATATCTTGTAAAAACAATATTCTCCGACGTGTAACGCTTTGGGTTCCATATTCTATAATATTTCTAAAGAAGAAAAATTGGAAGAGTGAAGGTACAAAATACCCGACAATTCCTCAATAACCTAGAATTATCCTAATACCTGATTCTAGATACAGCAGACCGCTACCTTCCATCAGATCATAGATAATTTAAATAGAACATAAGTTACATAAGTTAAATAAAACATCAGTTGATAAATTTAATAAAACATGCAATCTTCATGTCTTATTGCTACTGAAGAAATCTATTGGATGCATTGAACTTCAGCAAGTTAGCCTTTTAAAAACAGTTTTTGTTATATTTTCCAATTTCACGTAAATCAGAATTTTATTGCGCTAAATAGGGCTAGAGCGTGATGGACATTGCGGAAGAGACATCTATAAGGGCCCTGAGTTCCGATTGCAGGCAAGGAGTAACCTTGAGCCATCTACATTTATATGACAGGCACTGTCCGTTCTGATGAGTTTTTTAGGGCTGCGGGATTGGATAGAGTGGTTTGTGATCGCAGTGACAGGACCTGTGCTTTGTCTTTAATCGAATCTTGTTCAAAATTCTGATCGTGACTCTTAATAACACATAACAATATTCACGTAAACTCTGGGATGAAACACAGATTTTGCTGCAGTCATTTCTTCAAACTTAGAATTTTTACTAAACGTTAGTTGCTATTCACATTATACATAAAGGAGAGTGGGAACAGCACATTTTACTTGTTAGTTCTTAGAACATATGAGCTTCCCGAATGTGACCACTTTGTAGACCACCAGGCAGCGCAGTTATCAATCCCAACATAACTTGCCAACAACTTCATCTAAGTTACCACGTCTAGATCTAAGCCTAACGTCATAGATCCTGTTAGAAAATAGTTGTAGCTGTTTTCAGAAAATCCCGAAAAAACTCAGAAACTAATCCGTAAATTCCAATTTCTGGTTAATCGATTTTTCAAACTTCCATTGTATTGAATAGAACCTTATTATTATATGCTTATATAGCAGGTTAATACTGTATTACAGTGGCATTTTAGAGGAAAGCTTAATGTTTCAGCTTCCGCAGAACCACACCAAATCAATATTCCTGGGAAAAAATTAAAAAAAAAATTGATAAGACTATATTGTGATGTCAGTGATGAAGTTCAAAGAAAATCGTTAGAGCTACTTTTGAGAAAACGCGCAAAGTTGAAGAAAAAATTCAGTAAAGTCGCTCTTCTGGTTGACCGAAACTACATCTAACCATCTAACACGTTCATCGTGTCGGACTCGATGGTGTTACCTAAACAGAATATAAAATGTGAGTTGTCTACAATTTTTATTTTTGAGATCTTTTGTACACCCGCACAAGGACCAATTACAAAAAAAAAAATGGTTGAACGTCGTGGATATGATGTATTTCCGGTGAAAACTCAATTTCAAAAATTTGACACGATCGAGATACTTACAGCAGTAAGAGTTTGTAATAATGTCCACACAATTCTACTGCTTCACAAAACCATTGGGATAGCATACATGGATCCATCTCAGCTACAGCGCGGCCTGTTACTTAAGAAACCTCACCGCCCTTCACCGCCTGGTCGGCAGGGAAGTGTTGCCATTCCAATGATGACATGTTATGTCATATCATGAAGTTATATGCTTAAGTATTTTGCCAGATACTTAAATATAGAGCCAAGAACTTGAGTACTAGTTAAATGTTACCAAGTATAATATAGCTGCTTGTGTTCTAACATAGTTTTATCTTTCTTCACTCATTTGATTGGTGCAGTTCCCACTTTATATGTATAATTCTGCTGCTTCTTTTATTTTACACAACTTTTCTTTTGTCGCTTTTATCAGGGCTCCTTAATCGCTGGACATCTTCTTTCATCTTCTTTCAACACCATTACTCTTTAATGCATGCATAATTTTCAATTAGGTGTAAATGAATTATTTTAAGCATTCAAGTGCTATCCATATTCAGAAATTTAGCAATATTAATTAATTAGCATTTTATTTATAGGCAGGGCTAATTGCATTAAAGCAGCCTCCAACTTGGGTAATTCTAATGGTTTTGGTAGTCAGCCCAGTAGTGCCAGTTCGCGTATAACAGAAGACATGCCACCTCCTAATCTACCACCTTCTCATCATAATGTGACTAGAATGTTACATCCAATAGCTGCAACAGATGCTGCTGGTAAATTGTAAAATATATTTCAGGAAATTTCACGTTTGAAGTTACTTACATTTATAATAACATTAAGAAAAACATTCTGAAGTATAAGAACAAGTTCAGATAAAATAAGTCATTGATTTTTGTTTAAGTAATAAACGTTTGATGTAGAGATGTAAACAAGCAAAAAAAAACTTGAAAAACACTTGAGTATGCGGGTTGAAATTGCGTCAGTGGTTTCTGAAAACTGACATTTCACCCATGTTACAATGAGCCTCTTTAGGTTCGTTACACCTTGAAAGCCAACAGGGCACTGGCCTTAAATATCACTGGCGAAATCGTCATCATGGGCGAAAGTCGGTTTTCAGCGAACCACTGACGCGGTCTCACAAATGTTTTTCATGAAAATACCCGCGCAAACCTAAAAGTTAAAAAAAACGTTTTTCTTAAAAACTTAAAAAAGAAATCTGGTGTGAAACATCTACTCGATTTCTCTTAACTGCAGTTGTAACAGTTTTCATTGAACACTTTTAAAATTTGGAAACTTTATCATAGTTCCCGTAATTCCTAACAGTCGGTGGAACCGTAATTATTATAATATTGAGGTTTGCGGATGTAAGTCTAACATCTTAGTTTCCTCACAAACCCTTTAACATCAATTATTCTAGAAAATTGTTGCAAATAAAAATAAAATGTTTACTTGTGTTTATATACAAATTTTTTGGGTAATCTGTGGAGCCGATTTCGATAAAATCGCAGAAACAAAATATATTGTTGTGGTGGTTGGTTCCTCCCCAGAGCTGGAAAGCATCAGAGACATTTTCCGTGGTAGCCTGCATCATTTTGTGGTCATCGACCGGTTTCGGGCGTTCGCCCGAATAAAAATATTACTTACATATTTTGTAATTTAGGGTCACGAAGGCGAGGGAATGTGGTTAAGGAAGTAGAAAAATTGAAGAAAAATAGGGAGGAGAGGCGCCAGAAGCAGGAAAAAAACTACAGTAAAGGCGCAATTCCACTTGACACCGGATTTTGTCCGTAACCTATCCTTGTGTCGAATACCACGGTAGTAAATAAACGGAAAAATAAGTTTGAGATATTTATTCATGTACACACAATTAGTTTAGTTCGTTCGTTAGATGGATTATTTATGTATATAATATATACATAGTCAGAAAAGAGAGTAAGAGAGAGGCAGAGAGAGAGAGAAGAAAGTCTATTCGGTAAAAACATTTCTCCTCAAGGGTCTTCAAAATTTATTTCTGATGAAATCTCAAATTCCAAAACTACAATACAGCAATAACACAATGTAAAAAAAAAAAAAAAAATATCTTACTCTTTGTTTACATCTCTTATATAAAAATAATAAAACTTCTCTGGTAGCGGACGTGGTCTAGAACGCAAAACCGAGCATGATTGAAATGTGTCCACTATTCAAAAATATATAGAAAATTTGTATAACAAAATCGGCCCCAAGTTTAATTTATAATGATAAATTCTTTAAAAAATGTATTAGTCTTCATTATATGATTAAAGGTTACTTAAAGTTCTGATTTTATATCAGTGATTATTCACTACAATGTTGCCCAAAAGAAGCATCTATTTGTTACCATAACTCTTACCCACGTAACCACTCCGTTCTCTGCATTATCTGAGGACTCTAGGTGGACGAACTCGTTTATAAGTTGCGATGCATAATTTCCACGCTGTTACAAGATGAGTAAGTAGGTGGAATACAAAACTCCCATACAGTTTCGGCAGCTGGAAGAACTAGTCACGTCCGAACCAGGTTTAAAAGAAGTTTGACAAAATTTATTACCAATTTATGTGATTGTATATATATATAAATTTATTTATTTAATGTAGTTAATTACTTGTTACAACCATCCATTTTCATAGAGCCTTTGTCTTGAATAAAAATATTACTTATATATTTTGTAATTTAGGGTCACGAAGGCGAGGGAATGTGGTTAAGGAAGTAGAAAAATTGAAGAAAAATAGGGAGGAGAGGCGCCAGAAGCAGGCAGAGAAGAAAGAAGAAAAGGAAGCGTTAATGAATATAGATCCTGGCAACCCGCGATGGGAGTTTCTAGCTATGATCAGGTTCATTTTGCTACATTCCTTTTTTTATTTAGCTCTAAATATAGTAGTTATAGTGTCTGTTTTGAAGTGATGAAACTTCTGTTAAACCTGCTTCGGACGCCACTCTTTTTACAGCATCTCTATTTCCGGGAAACTCAGTTTCGAAATTTGTCACGATCGCATCCTTTTACAGCTTATATATACATATATATATTTTTTTATTTAAAGCGCGTCAACATCTATCGTCATTGACGCCCGGAGCCTTCTCAGTGCACTGCTGGCCTCCGGACAGTGTTCTCTCGTTACAGACAACATTGTCCATCACCGGACAATGAGCTGTAGGGGCTTCTAGGAAGAAAAAATCTAAGGGCAGCTCAGCTGGACTCGAACCCAGGACCTCCTCTTGGGAGTCCAGTGCGCTAACCACTGAGCTAATCCCTCAGTTTACAATAGAAAGTTGAAAGTCGGAGTGATCACACTTGACTTTCTCCTTCTAAATTTTTCAAATTCGAAGGGACAAATATTCCCCAAACTTGAATTTTTACATTTAATTGTCCTTATAGTATAGAAGCTTACATTATATTGAAATGGTTATATAAATTAAATTAAGACATACGCCAATGCCTCCAGAACTACTCTAAAATAAGTTTCTCGAAACAACGTTTCAAATAAAAGCCGTACGACTAGATTTTGGCAATAATTTTATAAATTTATAAGGTAGATCGTTGGAACATTTTCGAGAAAATCGCGAATAACAGGAAAATCAGCAAAGGCATACTTTCAGATGGCGGATTTGATCGAAACCTTCGTGTCTGATACCACACACACACACACATTCTACATACACATCCATACATTCAGAGCAAAACATATATTTTCAGTTAAACGTCAACTTCGAAAATTTGAGTGATCGCAATACTTCTTCCTCTTACAGCGGATGTGGTGGAAAAATATTTTCCGATTGGCCTCTAATTTATGAATATGTTATCACTCAGAGTATGATTGTGACACTCACATTCTTCAAGCATTGCGTCTTATCGACATTTCACCATTATTTATTGTGTGCACGGGTAATGTGCGGACTTTCGGAACTGGTTGGTATTAAGAAAAGTAAAAAGGAGTAACAAAAAAAAAAAATCAGATGTTATGTTGAGGCTTAGCTATTCCTTATCAAATTTATGTAAGCTAAGCAATGTTAAAAAATTGCAACAACAAAGAAGTTACTATTTTGTGTATGTATATTTTTTCTTTTTTTTAATTTTTAGGGAATACCAAGCGGCTTTAGACATTAGGCCACTTAAGGAAACCGATGCTGTTGAATGCCACCAAATCACTGTCTGTGTTAGAAAGAGGCCACTGAACAAAAAAGGTAGTTATTTCCTTTTTACTTTCCAAATATGTGATCTTAATTTTCTTATTATATGAAGTTAGAATTATGGAAGATTCTTCTCGAACGTTTCTTAAATGATGGATAAGGATAGTAAGATTCGGTCTTTTTAAAAAAAAATAAAAAACAACTTTTTGCCAACGTTTCGACAAATATATTATCTTTATCATGGCATAAAAATAAGAAATAGTAAAAAATCTTCAAAACATGACAACTTTAACTTATGTATATTTTAGGAAAAATAATTAGTTGGGAACACCTCAACACCACAGAGAATAGTGAAACCACACCATATAAACCACAGTGAACAGCGGGAGCTATAGTTATAACAGGACTAGTGGAAAGAGGGGACAAGTACCCTCTTACAGTCCCTCTTTTCCACTAGTCCCGTTATAACTGTAGCTCCCGCTGTTCACTGTGGTTTATATGTTCACTATTCTCTGTGGTGTGTGAGGTGTTCCCAACTAATTATTTTTCCTAAAATATACATACGTTAAAGTTGTCATATTTTGAAGACTTTATAACATTTCTTATTTTTATGCCTTGATAAAGACATTATATTTGTCGAAACGTTGGCAAAAATTTGTTTTTTTATTTAAAAAAAAAACTATCCTTATCCATGAAGTTAGAATTTTGGCAGTGAGCTTTAGCACTTGTTATTTGGCTCATCATTATAAATTATATATTCTTATTATTATACATTAGCAAGTATAAAACTCTGATTGGCAATCTCTTAAAATATTTTCATATAAAAGTCAATACGGTGGATAAGCTAGCGATAGTCTTTTTGCTGAATTGATTCCGATAATCAATGCGCAGCCAAATTCATAAAACAGGACTGAGTAAAAGGTTCCGCACTAGTTATTTTCTCAGACAGACAAACTGCTTTCGAAGGTCTTATTAAGCACCTGACTCGGCAACTTGACGTGTCTAACGAGACAAAATAAGGTCTTTCTCGCTTGGAACATTGAAGGCAACGAAGCGGCAGTTGCCTTAGTCGTGAGAGCTCTCCAAGACCCTAATCGGATTGAATCCATACAGCTCATTTCAAAATGCTTAGTTCGTACAGCTGTAAAAACGTGCTGCATGAAAGTGTCTGTAGAGGGAAACCTGGTAGACAAAATTATCACTAGCTATTTGCCTGATTACTAACTACTATAGCCATATAGCTAGGCGACTGCAGGCCTATGAAACACAAACAACGAATAGGCCTGGCTGGAGCGGCTTTTTTATAGGTTCGCCAAGAGGAAGGGGTACTCTACTTCACATATTGTTCAGTGTAAGGATTTTTGGCTTCGGTACCTCGGGTAAGAATAAAACCAACATCTTTAAAGAATAAAGTTGGGTTCTACTGTAAATAGCCCACATTTCAGTTTATCAATGGCAACTCATTGGATT
Organism: Triatoma infestans; assembly: GCA_011037195.1. NCBI lineage: Eukaryota > Metazoa > Arthropoda > Insecta > Hemiptera > Reduviidae > Triatoma > Triatoma infestans. The sequence goes on from JAAEAF010009499.1 coordinate 19,047, forward strand.
CTGATGGTGCTTGAGGATCCGAAGCCAGTCAAATAAAAAAAAAAAAGAAGCATTCTACGACAGAAAAAACCCAGATGTTATCCAGCATTGCGGACCCGGCCACAGTAACATTTCACGGATGTTAATATTTACAATATAAGAATGAAAATAGTCCTTTTAGTTTTATATATTTTAGGAATAATGATTTTTAAATTTTATATTTTTATAAAAAAAAGGAAAAAAGTGTCCATTAACTTATATTCTTTACAACATCTATTCTCTCCATTATAGTACCATTTCTCAGAAATGGAATGTCTTCCTCCTCTTTTCCTACAAATCATAATTCTTTATTTTTCGAAATTAACCACCAGCCCCCAATGTTAGCAATAGTAATTTAATGAATTTACCATTTTTTGTAAAATATTTAGTTCATCAGCTACCAATACAAAATCGTCTATACAACAGCACACGAACCTCCAGTATTTTCACCACCACTAATTTCATTCAAAATATCATCTAGGAAGCGATAAATTTAATATCAAAATATAATTTTCTCCCAAAAAATAGCATAATGCTGTAAGCAATTTACATAGAGGACTTTTTGGGCCCAGAAATGGCTTAGAGCGGTTTGTGATCTGTTTCAAAGAAAATTTCCTCAGTTTAAGTACTTGAGAATTTTTGAATCCCAAAGGCAATAGCATACGCGTCTTAATGTATTTGAGGATATTTTTGTTGAGTTGATGTTAATACTTTAGAAGCAAATCCGATTGGTCTCATGCTCCCATCATTATACTTTTGATTTAATACTGCACAAACTGCGTAAGGAATAGCATCTACAGTCAGTGATACATCACTCAAAGGACCGTAATGTGCTTCAGATGGTTGGTCCTTCAACTTATTAAATGCTTCAGTGTGACCAATGCCAAAGTACCCCTTTCTTTAAAAGACCACATAATGGGTACAGGGTGGTTGATGCATTATTTAAAAATGTCTATAGCAATTCCACCATGCCTAAAAATAATTTTAGTTAAGATAAATTAGTTGGAAATGACACTTCTTAAATTCCCTGAATTCTGCTTTCGCAATATTGCTAGTTAGTCAATGTTCCACGAGTCTAATCATGAAGGCATATAAGCGAGATTCATGTTCTTCTAAAGTATGACCTTTAAGTACAAATGTTGTCTTGGAAAGCAGCACGCCTTCGAGGCCCAGCCTCTATGTTTTATTAAGGAAACATTTGAGGTGCAGGAGAAACTCCATAAGGAACCCTGCTACAAGCAAACAAACTTTGAGTGCAAATCATGGTCAGTTTTCTGGATCCAATATTAATTGAGCATATATACTGCAGTGGTCTACCTTTGAAAAAACTGTTCCTCCATGAAGCAAAGCAAAACTGTCCTCTGATCTGGGATCTGGGTGTCTATCGTCTGGAGGACGGCATTCAATGTGGCATTAAAATCGCATATGCCGACAGTACCATTAGGCTTTAAAACCTCCATAATAAGTGTGGCCATTTGCTGTAAGATACAGGAGAAATTATTTTTAGGTTCAGCAGTCTATCAGGCTTTTCTTCAATTTGTTTTCGTAGAGCTTAGGGGGCCACCTGAGTTGTACAAACTTCTGTACAACATCTGGTTTTAATTTCAATTTGAAAACACACATAAATAAATAAATAAAAGCTCCTAATTTTTGGATACATACTTTGGAAATGCTGCTATCAGTTTTTCATGATAATTAGAGAAAACGAGCATTTATTTAAAACACACTGAAGTCAAACCTCTGCATAAAATCTCTTCCTAGTAACATAGTGGCAAAAGCATTTGGGAAGCATTCGAAAGTTTATTTATAACTAGAAAAAGTTATATTTTACTGTAAGTTTACAAGTTCCTAGATGTCTGATAGAACTTTGTTGGTAGAATCGTATCACTCGTTACTTCGTTTTAAAGAAACCTTGTAGAAAAACTTGCAATAATGATAGTCGCTAATAGCAATGGAAGGAGAACCGGAATCTAATACGGCTTGGAACTCAAAAATGGAGGGCATATTTCTTAGTTGTCATTATGATTAATTCTAAATTTTGTGAAAATAAAATACCTTTATAGCAATTACTAACTGTCTTTTTCATTTGTCTCGCTTATCACATGGTTAACATTCGCTCTATGTATTTTACTTGGGCAGACCTTCTAAAACAAATATTACACGTAAAGCCTTTAAACCTACAGTTAGTTCTCTGTTAAATGATGATCAAACACACAAATTTTTCGATTAGAGGGTTTCTTGAACGATTGAACTTAAGTTGGAAATAACCTTCTTCAGGTTCCTTGTTAATATCAACTTTATCATTATAGATAGAATAGGTGTCAACCACGTTTAAGGTAATTCCGATAGTATCACTCAATTTTAAATTTTTAACATCTTCAAAAAACAATAGCTCTTTATACGGTTATATAGATCAGAATCTGAGAGCCCAAATATAAATTTATCTCTAATCACCGTATCTAATGAAGTTCTGAACCGCAATCTATACCTTCATAGATGTCTAATTCGAGCAACCCATTCCGTCAAGGATTTACCGCTATTTATTTTTGAATCATAAAACACATACTATTTTTTAAAACCACTGGACAGAAATGATTGTTTACAAGTTATTTAAACTTAAAGTTTTCTGGTCAAATTGGTAAGCTCAGATCAAAAGAAGTTTGAAGGTACTTTAATTTAAACAATTTAACAATTAAGCTCTTTTCTTTCTGTCACTTATTATATCATTTACACTTAATTTCACACTAAATTTCCTGTTAAATACCTCCCAATCGTCACTAACAGTTTCAAACTCATTTATATTAGCCAGCACAACCGTTTTGCTTACTCCTGCGCCGTCATCCTGCCCGCAGCGCCAGTGAAGAGTTTTAGGTCAAAACAAATTATGACAATCACTTTAGTATACTCATATATTTACCGCAATACTCAAGCGAACGTAAAACAACAGAGCACATGGCATATGTATTTCATAGTATAATACACAAATGTAACCTATCCCTTCGTTGCCTTCATAATATACTACAGTTGGCAAGGGCCAACCCCCTTTAAAATTTAGTGAGGGTCAAAGAAGAAAATTTCTTTCTTAAAGGTGTCCGAACCGTAAAAACAAACTTTTCTGAAGTTTAAGAAAAAAAATGTCTTCTTTGGTCTCTGGCAACCACCGTTTTTTGTAAAAATTGAATTTAACATTTAGTTTAGTTTGTATTATTTTGTTTTCTTGAGATTTGTTCATTTAAGAATATCTAAAATGTATATTGTTTCAGAAATAATGAAGAAAGAAATTGATGTCATCACGGTACCGAGGAAAGATTCGATTATAGTCCATGAGCCAAAGAATAAAGTTGATCTCACTAAATATTTAGAAAATCAACAGTTTCGGTTTGATTATGCATTCAATGAACATTGTTCCAATGAATTAGTGTACAAGTAAGTTTTTTACTGTGATATAAGTTTCTTAGGATTCATTTTCTATTGTATAAAAATTAAAACCCAAAAAATTAAAAACCCGGGGTTATGGTGGAGCCCCGCGGCATTCAAGGGCTAGAACTCACCTGATTGGCGCGAGCATTCAAGGTTCCATCCCGTTCGTGGTGACACAACAGCTTCATCATTAATGATGGGAGCTAGCGAAAGGCAGAAATAAACAGCGATGGGAACCGTGGCATGCTTTATATAGGTCTGACCGATCTTTCCTCTCGGGCTGTTTACTTTAGTGGGGTAGTGCGAAGGATTTACTTTAGTGGGGTAATGAACTAATCACTTATTTAGGAATGTTGGCGTTCCTACAGGTGTCTCAGCCTAACAACGTTCACAAACTCTACATAATCCTAGAGAGTGTAGAAGTAGGTGATGTGTGCATGTACTTGGGCTTGGCGCAGCCGTCTCTAGCTCACTTCAACTTTTTTCCGATCAGTACATTCATTGTACAAACATTCAACACAGCTAATCTTTGATTTTCTTACATAACAAATCTTTTAGCTTAGAATGGACTTAGGTTTTGTTGCTATACCTTTACACATTTACAAGCCCGCAAGAGGTATCTTTGATCCGTTACATGCAGTTACTTAGGGAGTAGCAACCCCAAGGGTTACCATAGCTCAGAACTCCATGCACTTCGTCAGAACAGTACACAGTGCACTTAAACTACATACACTCTACACTTTACAGACAAGGACAAACTCAGACACAAACTAGGGTCTTCGAGAAGGAAGGGATTAGCTCAGTGGTAGCGCGCTGGACTAGCAGCCGGAGGTCCCAGGTCGAATCCAGCATGCTGCCCTTAGATTTTCTCTTCCTAGGAGCCTTTACAATTCACTGTCCGGTGATGAACAGTGTTGTCTGCAGCTAGAGAACACTTGTTGGAGGCCGGCGGTGCACTGAGATGGCTTCAGGGTCACAATAGATCTTTCAGGTCGCAGTGCGATAATCCCCTTCAATAATCTACACATTTACAGATCCACCACGACACTCAAAAATAAAAAAAGATGCTACAAAAAATTGTACTGACTATGACAGTGTGGGAATGGGGCCAGTGAGGCTTTGGATAGCGTAGGGTTTGGTTCCTCCCCACAGACAAATAATAAATAATGACAGTGGGGGGCGACATTCTCTGCCTGAATGGAAACGACTAGTGCCGGATAATATAAATACTTCTTAACGCTTCTAACGGAAATTCGGTCATACAACTTTAAATCACCTTTAGACCCAATTCAGGGAGATAGTAAGCTTTCGGTTATTTAGGGTAGGAACGGTTATTTCGCAAAACACTTAGGGGAGACCACCCCTAAATACCTGATTTGGTATAGTCCATGTTATCTCATCCTGCCATAAATACTGTTACGGTTAAAAATAGGAGTTAAAACTCAAAAGTTTAAAATGAATCAAAACATTTATTTGGGAACAAACAGTAGTTACATCCTCAAGTACTGTTTAAAAAAAAAGTTGTTAAAAATCCACTTTAGCCTTAATGCATGCGTCAAGTCTCCTTGGCCAATCATCGATCTCATTACGGAGAATTTCCAGTGGAAAATTGCAAGCTTCCCACACTGAAGACTCCTCTAGGCTGCTCACACAGGAATGTCGTCTGTAATAAACCATTCTCTCAAGATAAGTAGTATAAATGTGCCAGTTTGGTGTAGCACATTTATACTACTCTTTGACCTCACACATTTACTCTCCTTGACCTCATGCCGGAATAACTTCACTCGCTCCTTAACCAACATTTCTGTGGCCCTGCAGGTCTAGAGACGCCAAATTAATTATTTTTTCTCCTAGTCAGTAAAATTGAACCTGGAAATCGTACTTATCAAAATCGATAACTCTAAGCGTTTTACAATGATGCTAACCTGCTAGTTGTAGGTTTCAATAGGTCCTTATATACTTCACCCCCTTAAATCGTTTCTGCTCTTCTTCTCCCAAAATTTCTTGAACCTTTCCATGTGTCGTTAAAGAGAGGCTCTGCACGAAGACAAAAAAGGAGGATCTGCCCATTTACAGGCCTCTCCCACGCCTTTAATTCCTGTGACTTAAAGAGAGGCTTGGTCCCCACACTCCTCGTATCTTTCTTTTGCTTCTCTCATCTCCTCCCAGTCCACAGGGACGAATACAAGCATCTGAATTTTCGGTAGTTAACCTGTTCCTGCTTAATATAAATTTCATTTTTTGTGAAAATATTTGCTCACATTTATAAGTTGAACCGAATGTGGACAAAATGGCAAAGCCAATTTTTTTCAAAGATGAAAACTTCGTAGGAAGTGATGCCCAACATGTTGATATCATGATCCAAATCTTTCCGCAATTTCTTGAATTTATCCGTCCATAACGTTGAACTTTTAAAAACAACCATTTCTAAACTAAAATTGTCATTTTTTTGAAACATTTTCTTCTATTTCCTCGGGCTTTATTGTAAATGTAAACATTTCTCCATGCTTCTTAAAACTTTGAAACCGACTTTCATATTCACTTTTAATGACGAAAATCCAACTTTCGAACATACTTAGATTTCTTTCATCGATATTTTCTTTTTCATGTTCCCTTTTTAACAAGGGAAAGAAATGAATTTTTTTAGTTTTTATGTCAGTTTCAAATAATATCAATGTTGAAGTAAAATTCTTCCATTCCTCATACATTTTCAAAATTGTGTGGTTATTTCCTTGGAGTCGTACGTTGAAATCATTACAATGGTTCATTATGTCTGTTAAAAACAAAAGCCTCAAAAACTACTGTTTATCATTGAGTTCGAGATCATTTTCACCGATTTCGTGAAGAAATATTTGTATATCATCAAAACACTCTACAAATCTATTAAAGACTTAACCATCGTATTTCAGAATGTAACAACAAATCTCCATATTTCGATTCAATTTCCTCCAAAAAAGCTTTAAAGCGCCTGTGTATTAATGCTGATCGCGCTATTATTTTGTTTACGATCTTAACAACCTTTTCCATTACATCCTTAAATTGTTGCGTAGACGCCTTTGCAAATAAATTTCTTTTATGTATGATACAATGAAACGATAAAAGTTCATTGAAAGGCCAAGTTCATTTTTCATTAGTTTTACAAATCCAACAGTTTTTTCTCTCATACTTGGAGCATCATCAGTTGTTATGGAAAACAATTAACTTTTTAAATCCAATACTTGGCCATTTTTGAAATTTGTAAACCCTTGTACTTGACGAAAAATATCAGTGCCTTTGGTCGTGTCGTTCATTGAAGCAAGAACGCGTAGTTCTTCATTGACATTCGAACTATTTATTGATGCAAATCTAATAATGATTGCAAGCCTACCAATACTATTTATATCGGTACTTTCATCAACTGCAGTGCTAATTATATCACAAGTTAACAGATCATTTTTGACCTGTTCATCAATATTTTTGGCCATATCTTCAACGCGACGCTGGACTGTTCTAGCTGACAATGGCATTTCTTTGATTCTCTCAATTATTTGTTTTTTATTTGCGAAGTCATTAAATAAGTGTTCGGAACAATTTATGAATGCGTTTTTCAAAAACTCGCCGTCTGTAAGTGGTTTTCCTTTGGTACCAATGCTAAGAGCTGCAACAAAGCTGGCAGATTTAGCGTGATTGTTGCTGATAACAAAACTCTTTAAGAATTTATTTTGTTTTCCATGCGTTTAGCCATGTATTCAGATTTATCTTCATTTGCCATTTCACTCACATCTTTATGTTTTGATGAAAAGTGTCGCTCAATATTGTAAGTCTTGGCGTTAATTATATCTGTTCATAAAGTACGTATCAATTTGTCACCATTTTCGATACACCCATATTTTTCTGTGAACACATCTTGAAATAATCTCTTTTTTGCTTTTTGTTTGTTCATGGTAATTTTTTTTAAATAATAACATTTATTTCACTAGGTAATAATTATTTAGCTGCGTAACTATAATTGCGTCCTATTCTTGTGCTACTGAACATGTGCTATAACTGTAACTGACACACAGCTGAGAGAACGACACGTGCGTCCAATAATGGTAAAATTTGTTCGGACAATGTCGCTGTATTACAACTTTGTAATCGACATGGATCTTATATACATAAACACTTATATGTATAAGATCCATGGCAATCGAACTAAAATGTTGTTCTTAGTATAATAATAATAATAATATACTTTATTCAAAAATACAAAAAACAATCAAATATACAACTGTTAATAAAAGAAAAGTATATACGGCTTGGATAAGTATCCGTCAGCCGGAGGTTGATGCGATCAATTTTCAGCATCAAAAGTAAAAATACAAAAGACAACTAAGAAAATTAGTATAAAATAGAAGAAATTATTTTCTTTCTTGGTTTCGATGTAAATATAATTGAGTAGAACATGGAAAGAATGATATGATTATACAAGATTGAGAAGCAGAACGAGCTATGCACTAAACATTATAAAAATAAACAAACTGCAATAGTACTCTTTTTGTTACAATTAATCTGTCTAAAAATTGAACTCTTGAACCAATTCATATCTATAAAACCATGCAGAGCGTACGTATTTAATTAACCCCTTACAATTCAGTGAATTCAGAAGGCACCTAAGAGACTGTAGCGAAAGAGTCCTCACACCTAAGTAGAGCAAGCGAAACTCCGCTAATATAGGACATTCTGCAAGAAAGTGCACTATATCCTCTTTGGCTCTACGATTACACAGTGAACAGAGTTCTATCTCTCGCTCAGCCCAGGGTGTAAAATTCAAAAATAATAATTCCCCTCTCATTTTAAATAACCATCGCAAATCGTTCAGCGACAAGTGCTTAGAAGGACAGTCCGCATCAAATGAAAAAATCCTTACACTCAGGTCTAATTTCTTATAGAATAGAAATCGTGAAGATTGTCCTGCACGCATCACAGACTCATCTACAGACGCCAGTCTGATTTTATCTAATAGAACCGACAATAGACGTTCAAGTAACATTACATTATTCGCAGAGAATTCCAATTCACAATTATATTTCTGCGCCAAAACAACCCATTTCTCAAACCAGAAAGTTCTGCGCCTGATGACTTCCAACGCCAATATCCTGGGAAGCCGGTGTGCAGGAAACTCCAGTACCTTCAGACAATATCTGAAGTGTAGACTTAAAGTGAACACTTCAAGCAAATCAACACCCGTTTCGAGATATAGCATGTAGTTAGGGGTAATCGATGGAAGAGAAAAGAGCTTCCTGATAAAAAATCTCAACAACTTTTCCAGGGCCTCATACCGCTGGAATCCCCAAATCTGTGCCGCGTAGCAGGCAATTGCTCTGCATACCGAATTAAATATCTGATATTTATGAGAGAGAGGTACCATTTTAGTTGAAATAACTCCCATCCATACAGAGTTTAGGGCCAGCTTGGCTGCAGAAACCTTCTCCTTAATGTGGGTGTCAAAGCTGAGGCGAGGCGTCATAGTAACTCCCAGATATTTGTAATTATTAACGACCTCAATTTCTTGGTCACCATATCGCCATTTCTCTTTTCCCGACAATCTACCACCCTTCCTGAAAACTACGATTTGCGACTTTTTTAAATTAACTTCAAGACCCCAATGTTGACAATAACTTTCAAGAATGTTAATATTCCTTTGCAACTGCAACTACAATGTCATCAGCATACATTAAAATCTTAACAACAGTATCTGCCACACGTACTCCACCCTCCAGAAGCCCTGGCAAATCGTCCACAAAAACAGAAAAGAGTATTGGGCTCAAGAGACAACCTTGTCGCACACCACTGGCCACACTAAAAAACTCCGATATACCATTGCCGCCTCTTACCGCACAAAGAGTTTCCCTATACAAAGCTCTTATTATTGTTACAAATTTGGAGGAAACACCTAAATTCAGCAGTTTAAGAAACAATGCAGAACGATTGACCCGGTCAAATGCGGCCGAGAAATCTACAAAAAAACAATAAACTTTTTTAGCCCTTCTTAAAAACTTTAATTTAATAATATTGCACAAAACAAACAAATTATCAAGAGTTGAATATCCACGCCGGAATCCGGCCTGATATTCACTTAGCAGATTGTTTGCTGATATATAAGTTTCCAAACGCCTTAAAAGAATGCCCGTGAAAATTTTGGCCACCGCGTCCATGCACGAAATGCCTCTGTAATTAACAACATTATTTATCTCTCCTCGTTTAAATAAAGGAAAAACAATAGCCTTACTAAAAGAAGAAGGGGTTGAACCAACGCTGTAAAGGTGATTAAAAAAAGAAAGAAGTCTTTCGAGCATAATGTCTGGGGCGTTTTTGTAGAATTCTGCAGTAATTCGGTCTAAGCCGGGCGCCTTATTGTCCTTCGAATTTGAAATAGCCGCTCGAAGCTCATCAAAAGTAAAAGGGTCATCAAGAAGAGGATTGAATATTAAGGGCTCGGCATATTGAATTGACAGATTAAAACCTGAAGGGTTTAAAAGATTACTGAAATGGGTAACCCATGCAGTCATGGTAATGTTATTCCCACATACAAAATTCTTATTTTTCAATTGATTAAAAATATGCCAAAGTTCCTTAGAATCTTTGATGGAGCAACATCGACTCACCAGAGAAGAATAATATTCCTTCATTTTGTTCGCACATACAAGCTTATATTGTTTATTGGCTTCAACATAGGCATTTCTAACAATGACCGAGTTGCTAGAACGAAAGAGATTCAACAACTTAAACGACCTTCTTCTGGCGCGGACGCAAATGCCATCAAACCACGGTTTATTTTTGATAGCTCTAATAAACGAAGGTGCATAATTAGATGTAGGACAGCAAGATTTAATTGCATCCGTGAAAACATTCAACCAATCCTGCAACTCAGCGGGGAAGAAAACAGTGCTGTTAAAAAACAGTTCCAATTTAGTTTTATAATTATTAGCCATGTGTTTGGACCAGGGCAGGTTGAGGCATCAAAGGCAACACAGTCGTATCAGTGGAGGGTTCAAAATTAATTACAATATTTAAAGGCTGATGATCCGAAAAATTTTCAGGTAACACTTTAAAATCATCTATCAGTGAAATACATGAAGCAGACACCGCGCAAATGTCAATGACCGAAGCTCCCATTTTACTTACATAAGTAAATTCCCCGTCAACATCCCCCGGAAAACGACCATTTAAAATTATAAGGTTGTTATCATCACAAAGTTCCAGAAAACTCTTTCCTCTTCCATCGAGAACCCAATCTTTAGAATTTCTATGGAGTCGGCATTTAACATTATCTATAAACATGTCCTCAGATATAGTCTGCGATGCTGCCAACCTCACATTACAATCGCCTACTAAAATAAAATTGCAAGAGTTATGCTCAGCAAAGAAGTTACTTATTTTAGAAAAGTGATTTTCCCAAAAATTACAATTTATATAAACAGGAAAAATGAAAAATTTAACTGAAAAAACATTTACAGATATTAAATCAATATTATCAATTTTAACAAAATGTATTAAATTTGTAGGAATAGAGGCTTTAATACCAAAGAGTTCACCTCCCATAGCTCTGCCAAACCTTGAAACCTTTTTCGCAGGGATAAAACAAATATTATACTCCTTAAACACCTTTTTACAATAACTAAAATTTACATCTGTTAAAAATGTTTCAAACAAAACAAAAATATCAAATGCCTTCATAAAATTTAAAAAATAAGGATCATTTAATTTAGCTTTCAAGCCTGCAACATTAAAAGAAATCACATTTAATTTTTTTACCAAAGAACACGCACTTGTCACAAAAGATTTTCGCCGGCTGACGATATTATCTCAGGATAGGTGGGGCTGATGTCTTCTTTTCGAATGCCGGTGCAGCCACGATAGTCGATCCTTCGCCACCAGACAGGATATTTAGCTTCTTGACAAAGTAGTTACTCGGAAGAGAGTTAGAGTGCACACTAATTATAAAATTCGACAAATCAGAGCCAATAATTTCGTTAAGCTTTTCAATACCTGCACCATTATCAAATCTCAGACCATCATTAAGTGACCATCCGAATACATGAGAACCTACAAACAGCTTATCCACACTTACTGTGATCTTAATATTCAAATTCATTCGTAAAAGTTCCTTTCTAACTAATAATAACTTCATATTCTTTCTTCTAACATTTTCCGGAAGGTCATTAACGATCGTAAAACCAGTTCCTTTGAGAAGATTAGCAGAACGCAAAATTGTAAGTTTATCTTCATAGCGAACAAATGAAACCAGTAACGGTCTACTAGGTAGATCTCTTCTACCAAGTGAAGAAACTGATGAAAGGCCAGCGTTAATATCAGTTTTAAGTACCTCAGTACAAAAATCCATGACTAACTTTATCAAATTCGCATTGCCATCATACTTAATTCCTCTAAAAATTAAGTTACTTCTACGAGATTTTAATTCTAATCTTTCTATAGATTTTTCTGTCCTATCATAGATATCTTTGAGATGGACAATTTCGCTTCTAAGAAGCTGATTTTCCTCTTTTAGATTTTTAACATCATTAGAAATAGTATGTAAATCCTCTTTTGTCGCTAAATTAGAGAGTTTGACGTCAAATAAATCATTCATGTTTTGCATAATAGCCTTAGTTAAATCAGATTTTAATGCATTAAGATCATCCAAAGATATAGCAGAAGCCATATTCTTTCTCTTATTTTTACTTAAATGCAACTCTGGTGAACTTCTAACTCGTTTTGGGTTATTTTGTGAACCAGTTATTGAGGAATTATCTATTTTTGGAGGCATTCCATGAATAACAATAACTGGATTGCAATAACAATGATGAAAATAAATGAATGAAATTCAGAAAAAAGAATTGAAGAAATAAATAAGTAAATAAAATAAGAATAAACTGAAACAGTTGCAAAAATTGTAAGCTCTTTATAGAAAAATAAACAGTGATCAGCTGATGGTAACAGTGAAGAAGAAACATTAAAAAGAGACAGAGACAGTATGTGCACTCACTCAGTCAGATGACCAATCTTGTTTACTAGCAGGCGAGTAAGATGTTCCCCTCCCTCAAAGTCCAAAAGTTTAATATCGAAGTAGCTGTAGTATTCTTGTTAATTTTTAACAATAAATCGTTAATTGTGGAAAAACCACTCGATAAAAATCCTCGAAACTTCACACAATTAAAAAGTATGTATTGCAGCCCACTTCCGCAAAAAACAGAACCAAAAAGACTTCTAGAACCGTATTAAAAATGATAAAAATCACAGAGCAAAATTAACAGGTCTGTACTGTACGACAGCTACACATCAACTCTGTTGTTCTTAGTATCTATTTTCAATTTTTTTATTCTCAAAATGTTTGTTTTATGTTCATGTTTTATAATTTATTTTTATATATTATACTCTATTTTCGGAACTAAAGTGGGTCACTCGAAATTTTCAAATGGGTCACTCGGTGACCCGCAGGTCATAGGTTGCCGACCCCTGGTTTAGGTACTGGAAGAAAAAAGAAGTACTAGTTGGCTTCTACAAGTAGGTTTTGATTTAAATTATAGCGGTGATATTGTGGTATATTTACATAACTGTGTTAAATAAAACGCACCGGTTCAAGATCTCCGTTTATAAAGGTTCTTCCAGTTAAATGAGGGTGCATTAAAAATCCATCGACGGTGCCCTGGTGATTTCGGCTGCTATCACCTGGTATAGCTTACTCATTGATAAAATATAGCTCACCAATACTCACATTCACTTCCACTTGCAAATTCCTATTCCTTTACAGATGAGTACATGAGTAGAATTGTATACAAATACACAGCTAGCAAGGAGTCACAGTAAATCTAAGTCGCACTCGATTTAGATGTAGTCAATTTTCTACAAACCTACTTTAAAAAGTACATTACAGTTATGTCTTTTTAAATACAGGTTCACTGCAAAACCTCTAGTGAAGACATTGTTTGAAGGTGGCATGGCAACCTGCTTCGCATATGGCCAAACTGGGAGTGGTAAGACACACACAATGGGCGGAACATTTTCTGGCAAAACGCAAGATTGCAAAAAAGGCATATATGCAATGGTTGCAAAAGACGTATTCCATTTGTTACATTCACCGCAATATAAAACACTAAATCTTACAGTTTCAGCAAGTTTTTTTGAAATCTACACTGGAAAAGTAAATATAACTGATATCACTTTTCTTTTTTATAATATATTAATTTATTTTTGGTATGATCTTTTAGGTTTCTGCGGTCATATTCATGAAAAATACTTGAGTTTCCGGGTTGAATGACCGCCCCAGTGTTTGCTAGAAACCGACAATTCGCCTATATTGCAATGAGCCTCTTCAGGGTCGTTACAATTTTCGTTAATCTTGAAAGGTGTAACGACCCTGAAGATGCTCATGGCAATATGGGCGAAACGTCGGTTTCTAACAAACCACTGACACTGTCTTTTAACCCGGAAACTCAAGTGTTATTTTTGTCATTATTGTTGTGTTCTGTAAATACAATTTTTTATCACTTTTTTCTTTGTTTTAGGTATTTGATCTTCTCGCTGATAAAGCCAAGCTACGAGTTTTAGAAGATGGAAAACAACAGGTTCAGATTGTAGGGTTAACAGAAAAAATAGTAAATAGTGTTGAAGAAGTATTGGCACTGATTCAGGCCGGTAATTGTTCAAGGTAAAAAGAAAAGAAAAAAATTCTCTATTATTAAGAAAAAGTATTGTGATCGTGCCCTGTTTTGAAATTGATTTCACTGGAAATACACCTTTTGGAATGAAAAAAATCTAGTATGAACACTCACATGACTTTCTCTCACTCTAATTCAGTGGTTCTCAATCTTTTTAGAATTACGGAACACATTTCACTAGATATTTTTCATGCAGAACACTAACATACAAAAATTCAAAATTTTATTTAATGCGGAATGGGAGCTGAAGTTGTTCGCGTCCGAGATTGTTCTCACGTGCCCCCTGGATATCCAACTAAACGAACAACATCAATCGCCAGCCCAGCCGATTCTTTTATACTGGGCCACGCGACGCAGAATGGCTGAATAGCCGAAGTCATGGCGTAGGAAAAAAAATTGAATGCAAAGGAATTACGTAGCGAATACACAATTACTAAATATTTTACAGAGGTAACTCATCGAAAAAATTGTCAAGAAAAGATATAGAAATTTTAAGGGAAATTTAAAATACCGTGTATTGGAGAGTAATTAGGAAGGAAATAAAACAAGTAGTTTATTATAGTTACATGAGCCTATTAGTCTTATTTTATTACTATCATTATATTTAAAGCGGCTCTCACAGATCAGTCAATATTACTGATATTCTGAGAGCAAATACTGACGCATCATCAATATACTGATAATACTTTCGCGATCCTGAAAATATTGGGACAGAGCAAAAATATTGAAAAAAAAATACTGATCGTCTGAGTGCTATACTGTCAGTAATTCATATTTCAAGTGCAGTCATCATAGAATTGCCGTCGCTGTCGCCAAGAGGGTCGCCCATATCATCTGAAGTCTGGCCGAAAGAACCAGAAGAAACAAGAAAATCAACAGTAAAGAGCTTTATTGAAGCTCATAAGTCAATGCTGTTGTTGTTGTGATGTTGATAAACATCACGTTAAAAGAGTATTCGGATCGAGACAAAAAAAAGAAGGGGCTGTGAAGCTTTTTTTCAAATTTTTGTGCAATTAAAGCTCCAAACCTCTATTGACGATGTAAAAAAAGCAAATTAACACATTAAGGAGTAATTATAGAAAGGAACTAAAGAAAATAAGACTCTAAGCGCACTGGTAGTAGTGCTGAAAGTGTGTATGAACCCAGTGCGTGGACATTTTATGAACTTAACTTTTTGTCGAATGTTGAAATTCCGGACAAGGGAAGAAGCACAATGAGACAAAACGAGGTGAGTAAATAGTGTTTTATTTACATTTGTAAACAAATAGGTGTTTTTAAAAAAACATTTTAATTAAGTTAAATTCAATATTTTTGGTATTTTACCCGCCCTAGCAGGCATATTTATAGTGTTCCTGACCAGTTTCGGATTTTCATCCATCGTCAGAGCAAATTCACCAATTTGTTGTGGTGGTTGGTTCCGTAGAGCTGGAAAGCATCAGAGACATTTTCCGTGATAGCCTGCTTCATTTTGTAATCATCGACCGGTTTCGGGCGTTCGCCCATCATCAGGATGTTTTTGTTGAACAGTAATCGCTCTGTGCAAGTCACTGTTATTCATGTATTTACTGTAGTCATGTTATTACACTGTTCAACAAAAACATCCTGATGATGGGTGTACGGTCGATGACCACAAAATAAAGCTGGCTATCACGGAAAATGTCTCTGACAAATTCACCATAACTTAATTAAGTTGTAGAGAGTTCACTATAACTTAATGTTTCTGTTACACTCACACTTGGTTGTATATATGTGGGTGATTGTATAACCTTATAACCTCCCCACATATATGCAACCAACAAGTTTGAGTGTAGCAGAAACATTAAGTTGAAGTGAACTCTCTACACGTACTTGATGAATTTGCTCTGACGATGGATGAAAATCCGAACCGGTCAGGAACACTACAAATATGCATGCTACGACGGATAAAATACCAGATGTTATCCAGCATTGCGGACCCATCCACATATTCTTGAATATTGTTCTTTGCTAATCTACTTGTCCTTCTTTATATATAATTTATATAATTGCTCTAATGTTCCTTAACTTGCTTAGCGTTTTTTAATCATTTCGACATGATCCTAGACGTAACCCAGTCAATGTATGTTTAGATCTCTCTGTGCCAATTTCGACTTCTCCTGCTTGCGTGTTTTCTGCATTTAATAAGTTATTGTAGTAATTTTTAGATGCTTTTTTTCAGTAGATAACCAAAACAACAACTGTGGCCTTTTAAGGTGATAAATTTATAGCTTTCTGAAGTATACAGAATCGAGTGACAAGTATGCCATATGCGTTTTCATCTCCCCGGTGAGCCCGTGATAACCGGTAATAAAAATTCGATTTGCCTCTGATATATCTCCTTGGCTAAATGGCTTCATTAAATGTTCGCCTAAGCAGAGGCATCATCTCCTATAAAAACGTAAGGAAATTTTTCGTCGGTATTTGGCAGCTTGAGGCCTCAGGAATATTTAACCGATTGTTTTGAAACAGTTGCCAGAAATCTCTATTATAAAGAACTCCTCCGTCATTTCCACCGTCAACCATCATAAATCCATAATTAGCATCCACGATTGCCATTAAAACAATGCTGTGTTTGCCCTTGTAATTATAATGTCTAGATCTGGAATTAGCTGGTTTAATAATGTGGACATGCTTTCTTCCTATAGCTCCAAGGCAGTTCCAAAATGCCACTTTGATCCAAAGTCTTTTGCTATTTCCTCCCCTATTTCTTTGGAATTAAAAAAAAAGAAAATAGTATTTAAGTCATCTTTCTGATTCTTACTGTTCCAGGTTACTGAAGACAAGCCACAAAGAGATCGCGTTGATATAACTTACAAAGCAAAAAAGATTAGAAGTACTGAAAAGCAGGATAAGCAGGATCATAAGCAGCTATTATCTTTGGCATGTCAATTAATTAAGAAGATGAATATCCCATTGCAAAAGTTTGGGCATATATGCTGAAGAAACTGGACCCACAACAAAGACTGTTGGCAGAGAAAGCCATTAACGATATCATTTTGAAGCAGAACTGGGCACCTTGACCAGTGACTTATTCTCAATGCGAAAATCAGTTTCCAATAAAATATTCCCACGACCATCTTCGTCTTTATCCAATTCTGCTGATGTATATTCCAGACCACCATCATTTCAATGTATATTAACTGCTAGTTGCAAGTATACTATACTTCAACGCCAATGTTTTCTCCGCCAACACCATCAGATGAAACACACGATGTCAATCAAAGTCAACAATATATACAACTACAAAGTGTATCTCAAAGTAGCCAACAAAGTACCACACACACTTCAGGCAGACCACACACCCCAATCACCTACCGATCCTATAGACTCTACTATCCAGGCATATTTTACGTCTTTTATTTTTTTGTTTGTATTGTTGTTTATTATCTTAAGAAAATACAAACTTATGACAAGGAGCCAAACTCGTTTGAATTCTACTATAAAAAAGATTACATAAGATATACAAGATAGTAATGAAATGAAAGTCACAAAATGCACAGAATAAAAAGACAAATCTCTTTTACAAAGTAAAATAATATAAATTAACTTATATTTTTTTTTCCAAATAATAGATGTTTCTAATTTTTATGCTACATGAGGCGACAAAATCAGAGAAGAAAAGAAAAAGAAAACAAAAAGAAAAACTCTTGTACAAGTGAAAACTAATATAAATTAAATAGATAAAAGTAGAAAAATATCAGTACACTTGGTGAATGTTACAGAAAAATCGCCATTATTAACACTTAGGTAAATGAGGTCAATATTGAGGGCACTAAACATTTAACATATTATTTTTCAAATTTAAACAAACCTTAGTATATACAAATAGGTCCTTAATTTTCTGTACTGAATTTACAAACAATAATGTTTTCCACTTCACATCGTCTGAGAATTGTAAATGATCTGCGATTTACTTATTAATGTACTTATTTCTAAACTCTTTATAGAATCTACAATGAAAATAAAATTGTACTAAATGGTAAGAATCAGTTTTACAAAGAGGGCAAGTATTTAGACTATTAAATTCGTATTTCTTTTTCTTAATAATAATTCTAGTGTATTTCTCTCCCGTCAGTCTTAATTGAGTGATAAATTGTAGAAATGTAAGATTACAGTTAATTTGGAGAGCATGATTATCTAAATTATAATTACAAATTACTCTAAATAGTGAGTTATATTGGGAATTGAATACTTTATTTATGTCTCTGCTATGTAGGTAATTATTCATTTTATTTATTAAATTATTCAGTTCCCTTTTTATAAAAATAGGATTCTGTGAGTCCCATACATTCATTGCTCCTATAGGGTACAACAAATTTTTAACAGAATCGACCCAATTAAATGGAATGTGTTTATTAAAAGAGAGTTCACATAATCTTCTATAACAAATATATGGCAGTCGGCATTTCTCCATTTCCAAAATATGTATCCACCAAGAGATGGCCTGCTTAAAGTCTTGTGCTTGTAAATGTATTCTTCCCATTTCTAATCTAACATAGTGGTCAGGAGTAGATCGTTGACGGAGGAAAAGAGACTTAAAAAAGAATAATTGGACCCTCTCAATTATTTCAACATAATTAGGTGCTCATACCTCACAGCAATATAACACTATGCTTCTGACCAACGCATCAAACAGGCAACACCTGCTTTCCCAGACATCCGGTCTACCTAAATAAAGCAGTCTTCTCACTTGAGGAATAGCCATCATTCCTTTAGAGTGCAACAAGTCGGCAGCCTTCCTAAACTTAGCTGACGAAGAAATGGTTATTCCTAAATAATTAAACGCATTTTCTATAGGGAGTTTGCATTTATTGTAGTAAAAATCGTTCACCTTTCCCAACTTGCCTTTAAAAAATGGGACGACCACAGTTTTAGAGACGTTAACTTCAAGTAAATTTTCATTGCAGTACCTACTCAAAATACTAAGTTTATTCTGAGCATCCGCCCAGGACCAAGCTAGAATCACTAGATCGTCCGCATAAAGGAGCAAATTTATGTCTCTAGACGAATCTATACTGACACCCTTTGCTCCATTCTTCTCAAAAAACTGGGCAAAGTCTGAAATGTACAATGCAAATAGAAGTGGGAACAATTTTCTCCTTGCATTTCACCTTGGTTTACCTTGATTTCATTAGAAGTCCAACCACCAATGTCGATCATAAAGTAAGCGTTTTCATAAAGATTTTGAATGCACTTCATATATTTGCCAACAATTCCAAATGAATATAATTTTTCCCAAAGTTTCGGATGTGACACAGAATCGAACGCACGCTGAAAGTCGACAAAAATACAAAAAAATCTTTCTCCTTTTCAATCTCAATTGGAGATTAATAATTGACGACAAGGTAAAAATAGCGTCCCTACAGCCACTACCCGGCCGAAAACCCATTTCCTCCTCCGGGAGCAGCTTGTGATCTTGTTCCCAATTGGTAAGCCTATCATGAATAATCTGTGTGAAAATCTTGACCATAGAATTGATTAAAGAAATGCCTCTATAGTTCAATGGGTCAGAAGGGTCCCCTTTTTTATAAAACATTCTTAATTTAATTTTACCCCAGCTAGTAGGTATTTTTTCTTCTTCTAAAATTTTGTTAAAAATGTTTAATAAATAATGCGCCCAAGCAGGCGACAAATGTTTCAGACATTCATTCAAAACATTATCGAACGCCGGAGCCTTATTATCTTTACTCATTTTAATGCTATACATAAGATCCTCCAGGATTATTGGACCATCGAGTTCCTGATGTGAAACTGTAAAATATTTAATTTCTAGAGCTACAGGGGCTAACTGCATATTATCTATAAACTTTTCCCACTCTTTAAGAGAAATGGGATTACTAGTGGGGTTATATCCTCTAATCATTTCTATGGTTTCCCAGAAATCTTTGCTGTTATGTACATTATTTAATTTGGATTTCTGTGTTTCAAAATAGTTTGATTTAGAAGAATTTATTATATTCCTATAATTCCGTTTAGCATTGTGAAACACAGTTAATTCCAGTCCAGAAAACAAAAACTTTTAGGCTTTCTTATAACAAATTTTAACTTCTTTTTTAGCCCTGTAACAACTTTGGTCAAACCAAGGTTTATTTGTAGGTTTTTTCTGGGTAATATCAACTATAGAAGTTTTAACAATTCCCGTGCTCTCCATACCTCTATTAATTATATTAACCAAATTCTCACATAACTCGTCTACCGAATTACTATAAAAATATATGAAGGCCGATTCATTTACAAACCTCTGAAATTCAGAAAAATGTTCTTTAGTTCGATTAAATTTTGGTAAAATAAAATATTTATCATTAACATTCAGACACTTATCGGAAACAAAACTAAAATTATTATTCAGATGTAAAACAGTTAAAAGATGATCAGAGTAGGCAGAAACAAATTTTACCTCAAATTCTAAACAGACGTTAATTAATAAAGAGTTTATCCAGACTAAATCAATTACACTACAGCCTACTTTACCAATAAAAGTATAGTTTGCCGGAAAGTCCTTATTAAATCTACCATTACAGACAATAAAGCCTAGATCTTCCATTATTTGCAGCAATCTCTCTCTTTTTTTATTAAGTACTTTATCGTTAGATTCTCTTATTCCACTAAGTTTTGAATTTTCAAACAGTATATCATCTTTAATCGAATTAAAACAAGAAATTCTGCTGTTAAAATCACCACCTACTATAAACTTTAAATCCAAATTATTTAAATAAAGATCGTTTAATTCAGGTTTAAATAAATCTCTGATGGAATTATCTATATTTTGTTTCCAATAAACACTAATAATAATATAAGTTTCAAGATAAATATTTACTTTTAAAATATCCACCAATTAGATGAACTTAGGACCTCTACTGTAGTAACTACAGATTTCTTTAAAAGGATCATTATTCCGCCACCTGGTCTACCAATAGATTGCTCTCTAGTGGCCGGAGTTGAAATTACATCATATATATCTAATAAAGATTGTTTGTAGTAAGCCAAGTTTCGCAAATACATAAAATATCTAACTGTTTAATCAACTGATATTCCTCATCATTCATATTAACAATACTACGATAACCATTACAATTCCAGTAACCTATTTTAATACTGAAATGACAAATCCGTTTTCCTTTCTTCCCTATTTTCCGCCTTCTTGTGAGCTCTGTTCTGAGGGTCGAAAAAAACAATTTATAGAATCAGTCCGTAGTCGTGATCTGGTTGGAGCCTTGATTTTCCTCTTTTTCCCAGATTTTTGAAGCTGACCACTTCTTACTGATGTATCAGTATCAATCTCTTCATATTCAGGCAGTT
Source organism: Triatoma infestans (assembly GCA_011037195.1). Lineage (NCBI taxonomy): Eukaryota > Metazoa > Arthropoda > Insecta > Hemiptera > Reduviidae > Triatoma > Triatoma infestans. The sequence continues at coordinate 40,481 of JAAEAF010009499.1, forward strand.
CCAACTTTTGTTGTTTAGTGAATTTATTGAGATCATGGACGCTGTCAATAATACATAATGGGGTATTTTCCTTAACTCTAATAAAAAGTTTATTATTTCTAAACCACACATATCTTATTACGTTTTATTGTGTCAGATATCTTGCTGCATTAAATAACTGAACGTAATATGGAGACATGTTTTCAGTTATGAAAATTTTTTTATTTTGAGAATCCCTAGAGAATATGTCTGAGGTGAGCGAGTCATGTTTCAGTTTTTTTAATCTCAAAAATTCAATTTTATCATGATTTTTTACGAATTTCAAAATAATAGGAGGGCATGTATTATTATTTCGTTTAGTTAATCTGAAACAAGAGGCTATGAAATCTTTATTCAAATTAAACTGTATCACCTCACACAATTTTGAAACTATATCAAATAAATTTTCGTTCTCGCTGAACGGAACATTTGAAATTCTAATGCCGTTAAAATAAAGCTGTTGCTGTAGCTGATTTATTTTGGAGTTCAAATTGAAACATTCATCTTTCAATAACGAATTTTTTTTTTTTTAACTGCCACTATTTCCTTATTATTTTCAGTTAGATTTTTTTTTATTTCTATAATTTGTAGTTTTAATGATTCTTCACAGTTTGTAACAGTCTTTAAGACGTTTTTATTATCATTTTTAACAGAAGTTAAGTCAGATCTTATATTATTTAAATCTGATCCAATACGCTGCAAAGTATTTGAAGATTTGTCAGTGCAATACTGATATTATCAGAGCCCCCTCCACTTTGCTCCCCATTGCCTTCAGCATTACTGGTATAATACGTACTTTGAATTTGTTGAATTGATGATTTATCACTCTTTTCCATTATAAATTATTCACTTTTTCTTTGTTTTTCCACACAATTATTTTATAAACCACGATGTTATTATTACTAATTCACAGTAGTTAAATTAACTTTCTAGATAGAAAACAAGTAAGAAAACTAATAGCTAAACTAGTTAGAAATTATTTCAATAACACACAGACAAATACACGTCCGTTCACTGTGACTGCTCGAGCAAGACCCCTTTACGTCATTCAAGTAATTTATATAGTTTTTAAATAATAGCTAATAATGTGAATAAATAGAGAATAATACTTATTTTTTGTTTTGTATATAAATATACGTATCTACTTACGATGATGTAGACTGCCAGTATTTCAATTATCGCGTTGCAAACCTCCATGACAATTTCATTTATTGTTGTAGGAGAAATAATAGTGGAAAACTTAAGATCTTCAAATGATCTTCTGGTAAACGTAGCGTTACCGCTAGCCTTTCATTTGCTGATATTGCTTGCCTCATGTTTATGTCTTGTTTGGTAATGGAAGGCTTTAAAAGACTGAGAAGTTCATAGTACACATCACTGCTCTTTTGGAAATAGTTTCGATAATCGTCTGGATCTGTGTCGTTTATAAAACTTAATAAATGTAAATGGGTGCATTTTTCCGATGAGCTTCCACTGTTTGATCCGTCTCTTTAGCTTCTTCCGTTTGAAACTTCTGCAGTATAATATAATAGCAACACAAGCCTTTTGTTTATTGTCCATTTTATTTTTATTAAATGAAATAAAAAAACGATGTGTTCACAACAATGATCACAACAAAATTAAATACTGATATAAATAGTGATCGTATGAGGTGAATTTCAAAATACTTACGAAATATTGACAATATCAAGTACTGTCAGTAATACTGATCGTGTGAGGGCCGCTTAAAGATTCATTTAAAATAAATTAAAATCTTATAATAAACTAAGGAATAGATTTAATGTGAAATTTGTGCGTAATGTTTCTCACAAATTTCTATATTTAGTCGAATAAACGATAATGCCATTTGCATTTCCTGCTCTAAGTGTCAAGTTTTTGTTTTCATTGTTTTTATGTTGACTGATGACGATAAACTTTATTCACAAAGCAGTAATACATTCTTGTCTGTTTTTGATACAGCAGGATATTTCCTTTCGACAGAAATCCAGAATTCCCGGACAGTCATTTCTGAATATTTCAATTATTGTCCGCGATCTGAAAAAAGAGATATTAATTCGTCTTCATCTTTTATTTAGAATCCAGAAAAATCTGAACAAGCAGAAGGAGTAAATGGATTTCTTATCCAGTCATATTCATTTGTATCTAATATCAGAAAATATTTATCCAAATTTGTTTACAACTGTGCTAAATGTTCTGTTATTAACGTTATCATTTCGTCATTTGCATCTTTTCCAGATGGGAGATTTTTTCAAGATTTTATTCTGCGACCCGTTTCCTCTACATTGAAAGTTTTTTACCAAAAGCGGACATTTTATCGGCAGATGTCAAAATAAATATTTTTCACATTTTCCTTCAAGACTTGTATTGACTGTATTCATATAATTTTTTTTTTGTATTCATATAATTATATAGATTGGCCAAATATGCAACATTATCGTTCCACATGCCACTTTTTAGGTTTTTGTAGTATGCTTTTGGTTTTTGAATTTCGAAGAAAGCCAATAATTCATTTTTAAAGATAAATACGCGAGTTAATACTTTTTCTCGAGACAACCACCTTGTATTTATTTGTATGGAGGATTATACATACTTCATTCATATTCCACATCCGTATATGAAAAAGTTTTTGAAAGAGACGAGTTTTTAATGGACTTGTTTAAATAAAATTTACCTTTTCAACAACCTGGGTTAACGCATCATTTAGTATTTTTGACAGTGTCTTTGAAAAAAGTGTTTCTCAATGCAGGAAACAATTGTTGAAAACTATATTCGGATTGTTCTTTTTCATCCGAGTTTCAAATCCTTTGCCTACTCCAGTTATGGCAACAGCTCCATTTCTCTAGAAGCCAACGCATTGATTCCATGATAATTTAAAAGTTTCCAGATATGAAGTTATGGTTTCGTATAATCTTGTCTTGTTGTATGACCAGAAAGTTCCCTGCAGCATAAGAACTAATTTATTATTTCTTTTTCGTGGATGAATCGTTCAAATCTTAGTAAATGAGCCTTGCCATTATGTCAGTTGCCTGATTAGTTCACTGTTAACTTTGTCTTTGATGTCAATTATTCTTCTGCGAATTGACACAGGAATCTTTAAAATTTCGTTTTTGGCTTCTTTTCCAAACTTAATTTTAATTACTCCAAAACAGGCCGGCAAAATAAGTTGCTCTGCTTCTGTGTTTGGTTTTAATTTGAGAGCGCTATTAATTTAGCAATTGCGTGTAACGCGAGTTGGACTTTATCGCTAATTTTCAATGTTTTTTCAAACAGTCTGCTTGTCTTGTATTTCTAAATGTTATTAAAAGTAATCTTTGTTTTTAGACGAGAGATGTTCATGCTTTGTAGCAAAGTGTCGCTTTAATTTAGGCAGGAACTATTGCACTGCTTGAAAGCTTTTCGCCGCGTACAATGTGTAATGGAATTTGGCAATTTTCATCACCCATCCAAAGAAATCCGAAATTTAAATATTCTTTACAGGCGATTAACTTTTCTGGTTTGGATTTACTTACAGCGTTTTCACAGAGATAAATGTATTGTTTTTACTAGTGCTAGCAACAGCATCGTCAGTAGATTTATTTTCAAGATTTTCTTCACGTTTTCTTATTACAGATTTATTCATTCTGTGGACACGTATACTAATTAAATTTATTTATTGCAAAGAAGATGTAATTCCCAATAAAAAACAATAATTATTATAAAGTAAAACGTTTACCTGATGTTCAAATAATATTTTAATTCACTGATTTTTAGTCAAGTAGCGTCAATTTATGTAATTTTCATATGAATCACATGATTTACTTGAAATACTAAGAAATATGACGTATTATCTCCTTTTCCTTTCATTCAGCATGAACCGTGATAGACATAATATGCAGTGTTTGCTAGAGTGTCCCATACCAGCACACCCTAGTCTGATAGAACTAAACTATGTTTCCAATCTATATATTAAACTGACACCCCCTGTACATACACATGGAAACGATCCATAGCCGATACTCCTTTCACCTCTCTGTAGCTTTAGCTATTTACCTCTCCGAATAACATGACAATATTACTACATTTGAACTATTTATTGTTATTATATTATTATTACAAATTTTTTTCGCTGATTAATGGGGTACCAGTTTTCCGCGGAACACGCTTTGAGAGTCTATTTAATACAATTTAATCGAGAAATATTCTTTAAAATTGCAACGTTACAATATTTAGTTAGGGATTTCAATAGTATATCTGAGCGGCCTTATGCAGAGCTCTATTTCAGAACTCGGAAAGCGTGTGCAAATTTAATTTTAGACTGTCAGAACTCCAATATCCATCTAAGATATATTTTTTAGAAAATTGGGGCGGGTGTTGGTGTATTGGTTATGAGCATGGACTTGTAAGTGGGAGGACCCCAGTTCAAGTCCAGCGTATAACTAAATTTTATATTTGTTTAAAAAATGTTAATAGTAAAGTAGGTGCTTCCGCCCCCGTCCACGACACCTAATTTGGTAGTTGGACGTTAAGCCCGCCTGAAAAATAGGCATTACTTTACTTTTTTATTTTTTAGAAAATTGTTTCAAATAAAAGTGATAGGTATTTATGTGCTTAGGTAGCATATGAAATGTAAAGAAAATCGTTGAGCCGTTGTCGAGAAAATCACGAAAAGGTGATACAAACATTCAGCAAAGTCGCACTTTCGGTTGATGGATTTTGCTCGAAATCTGATGCAAATAATAGTGCCCAAACGGAATATCAAGTTTGAGTTTTCGGCTACTTTTGGTTTTTGAGATTATCTGTTAAAAAACACACACATACGTACAAATCTGGCACGATCGCAATACTTCCTCTTACTATTATAGTAAGAGAAAGTAAAAAGGACAACGTGGAGTAAGCAAATTCTTGTGATTGCTTCACATCAGATTTTTTTTTTATATCTATCATAATTTTTATTTTTTCCCATTCTCTCAAAAATTTCCAATCCTAATATTTATGTCGCTCTTGGTGGCTGCCTATCTGCCCTAATGGGAAAGCCACCCCTGTACTTCCATATAATTTATTAAGCTTCTAATATCTCATATATTATTATTATTTTTTTTTTATGTAAGGACTTCTGGCCAGACATCAGCTAATTCCAATTCGTCGAGGTCTCATGCAGTATTTCAAATTACTCTTCGAACATCTGGTCTCCAAAAGGTTTTTGGGAAGTTTTCTTTAATTGATTTAGCTGGAAACGAAAGAGGTGCTGACACATCTTCGGCTAACAGAGTTACAAGTGAGTATGAATGAATCCTATTAAAAAATGTTAAGCATACAGAATTAGATTTTTGTTGAAATTTTATCTAACTCTTTTTCGTTTTAATTGGAAGTACAGTATAAATTGCACATATATTTTTTTTAAATATTAATTTTTATAATTATGAAAGAATTACAAATTAATGATTCTGACTTAATTAGGAATGGAGGGGGCAGAAATCAACAAGTCATTGCTAGCTCTAAAGGAATGTATTCGAGCTCTTGGAAGGAAAGGAGCTCACTTACCCTTCAGAGCGAGTAAACTAACGCTAGTTCTCCGGGATTCTTTTATTTGTGAAAACACTAAGACTTGCATGGTGTGTATGTTTTTAATATTATTTATGTTGTAAGTTTAAAATGCTTTTTATTGTTTTGTATTATTATGAGACACATCAGATGCAGTGGTCATTAGCGTGCCACTCAACAATTTTGCTTTCTTTCTTCTTATTATTATAATATTTTATTTAAAATTTATAATAAAATACGGTAAAGTTAAAAAAGTATGTACTGCTTGGAAAATCCGGCAGTCAGAAGTTGACCTAAACTAAATTAATTACCACAAATGAAATCAATTTGCAAATAATTTGAGAATATAACAAATAATTCAGTAAATTAATCATCACATAAGAAGTGGAATTCAGAATAAGTTATAATCAACAGTAACAGTACTAAAGGGGTGAATAGCAATTTATAATAAATAGTAAATAATATGTACATTTTATGAAATATATTTTTAACCATTGATGTTTTGATGTTCGTTACGGCCGATATTGTAATATTGGTATACTTGATATTGTAAAATGGATGTTGAGGTTCGTTCACAAAAAAAGTCTTTTTTCAAATTTTACTGAGTTTCGGCAAATTT
>JAAEAF010009500.1:0-36774 GCA_011037195.1 Triatoma infestans
GGAGGCGATTCAGAACAAAAGGAGAGGCATGCTGATAAAGGGAGTCTGCCTGCTGGACGACAATTGCCAGACCACGCGCGGCCAACGCCACGAAGGAACTGCTTGCCTCGTGCATTCCGCGCATTCCCCTGACCTAGCCCCTTCAGATTACTATCTCTTTACCTCTCTGAAGCTGCACATGGGTGGAAAAAAGTTTTCAACCGACGAGGAGTTGAAGGGGAGATGGAGAAGTGGACGAAGTGGTTGGCGGGAAACTACTTCGAGGAAGGCATCAAAAAATTAATACCCCGGTTTATCACCTGCGTTGAGAGGAATGGTGACTATGTCGAAAAAAAGCTTACATTTGTACTAATCTAACCAGGTAATTTTTTTTGTTCAAATAAAAATTTTTGTAACCTACAAAAATTCAGTACACTTATTTACTGGACATGCCTCGTATTTTACAAAATCATAATTTATATCTTTCCACCATTTCTCCCAAAGGTCTACACGTTACAGATGATTATTTATTACTTAAAAGATCTTATGATTTCATTCCAATTTTCTTTTGTTGTTAAGTAAAAGAATTTCTTCCTTAATCAATAAGAAGTAGTATGGTAATAATTTATCTATTACTAAGACCTATGACCTAAATAGTAGACCCCGCTATTTTGGTTATACATTTTACATTCACTCCTTTTTAATTCAGAGCTTCATATCATGAATGAAATCATTCATCTTGTTTATTGTAAGTTTTTGATCGAAGTATTTTTTAAGTTTCCTCAATTTTCCTAATATAATATCTATAAGTAATAATGTGGGATCGATGGCCTGCATTTATGAGGCTTCGTATACGAGACATATTACGACAAAAGGATTTCTTATATTTTGGACAGAAAGTATTTTATATTTAATTAATACAATTCTTGGCTTAGGTAACCAAAAATCTGAAACTTTAAAAACCAAAAAAATCGGATTTGAAACATCCACACGAATTCCTCTCATTGGCATTAATATAATTTTAATTAACAAGTTTTTTCAAATATGGAATTCGTACTCAACGTTAAGTTGCCATTAAGATAACTGTACAGGTAGTGGGGGGTTAGAATGTAATTAAAGTGTAGTCTAGAATTCAGAGGCTCGATCAAACTCCATTTACACATCTAATCTAACATATATTTTCCAGCGTAATGACATAAAGTCATAGCAATGTCAAAGTGGTTCCAGCCAGCTGCTATCTTCACAAAGGATGGCAGGAATAAAAGATAATTTATAACTAGTGGCCTAGCTGGCCGCGGTCAAACAAACGAAACCCTTTTCAATGCAAGGGTCAATACTTTACATCAAAGCAAGCACCGATAAAGCTGGCCTAAATTACTGGTCACCGAACTAACCAAGGTCGCACAAGGTCGCACACTAGGACAGATGTCTTGGTGTGAGTGTTGCTAACACTAATATAAACTTCGCCCCATTGGAAGAGGGGATCATTATACTTCAGTACGTCTGATTATTATACATCAGTACGCCATTAGATTATTATACATTATTATACACGAATTATTATATACGAGTACATCGTTATACGAGCAGCAGTTCCGCGTCCCTATACAGGTTTTACTTATACTTATTTTCATAATTGTGCATCTTAGTTTATTTACTTTAAACATCTTAAATTATTTGTTATTTCAACTTTAAATTATCTAAGTATTTCATGTTAATAGTTACCATTTCTCACATTTAAATTACTGCAAAAATATAGTCTATTTTTTATAAATTCAGTATTAGTAATTCGAGCTCTAACTTCCAAAAATCTCCAAACTAACTTCCGCCCTCTTCAAGACATCTACTACATACCATAGGAATCACAATAAACGATTCCACTACACCAGTAACTTCTGAAAATTTTTACATTCTCTTATTCCTCTAGTAAGAGGAAGTATTGTAATCGTGCCAAATTTTTGATATCGAGTTTTCGCCATAAATATCCAATTTTTATTTCCCCTGATACCTATCAAGGAGATGCGGCTGAACTGTGTATGCCAAACAAGAGGTGGTCACAAAAGACTTGTTGGTCGTGCTAATGTTACCTATCTCTCCCCCCCCCCTGCATCTACTCTTATACAGTTAATAAAGTGAACTTTAGCAATTAATTACATAATTCATTTAATTTACTTGCATCAATACTTACTATAGGGTAAACCACTAAATTAAGTTTATTTAAACCTAATTAAATCACAATAGAATTCTTCTATGTTCATATTATTTAATCTACCACTAATTTTTTTATTTTCTAAATTTCTCCAAGTTTATCAACTACGCTGTGTAAATGTACTATTGCTTGTAGATTAGTTTGATTCATGGAGCAGGCACTGAGCCAGTAGAGACTTATTGTGCCTATCCCCGTACGTCTAGTGTGAGAAATCTCCCCCTCTCCATGAGGTTGAGGGCATTCTCAATCAGCTCTATTTGCACTATTATCTCCTTTGGTCTCAATGTGCCAAAGATCTCATAAAGGAATTTAAAACTATTGCAACCAAAACGAACAACAGTTATGCCGTTTCGTTTTCCTTCCTACATTTCCTTTTTACTCCTGACATATTCTACACAAAGTTTCTGAGCTAATTATTCCCATCTTGTGTAGGGGTTTTTTTTTTTTCAAGTACAATATTATTAATAAAAAGAAATGAATATTAATGAATATTTATTTTAATTAGTAACGAGACAAAATTTCAGTACAATCCATCAATCTTTGTATTATTATTACGTAGATGAGAAGATAAGCATAGTGGAAAAACTTTCTCATTAAGTTAATAACCAAGAAAATTTGTAAGGATAGGGAAAGTTTTCAACATGTTCTCCCACTCATATTAAACTTGGTTTTGTAAAGATAGCGTCAACAAAATTGAACTAAGAAACAAATACTTTTATATAATTGGGTTTATCCTGATGGAAAATCTTAAAAGGACAAGTAAAAAGTTCCACTCAAATGAAATTAAATTTTTTAAAAAATCTATAGACAATAATTCAATACAATGGATTCTCTCTATAGTGGACATTAGATGATAAATTTCTTTACCTTGACAAATATATATTCTTTTGTTTTTCATAACATAGTGAATATATTATTTATATATGGTATTTTATCCATCGTAGCGTGCATATTTTTTTATTACTTTATTTTATTGCACTTTTCTGCACTTTCATACACTTTTCTTTTATTTCTAATATAAAAGAATTAGTTAACCTTTGATGAATTAAAATATGAAGAAATTTGATGAAGATCTGTCAAGAAAAAAACATTCAATTATGCCAACGTTTCGACAGAGTTTCCTGTCTTTATCAAGGCTTTAATATATAAACAGTCGTGTGGAAAAAGAATTTAGAACATACATATTTGTTACATCGCAGAAACATAAAAAGGAAAATTCAAAACTTGTGTCTTCATCTACAGAAAAGAATCATCTATATTTTTTGTAGATTATTTAAAAACAAGACACTAGTGAAATTTTTATATTTCCTTTTTATGTTTCTGCGATGTAACAAATGTGTATGTTCTAAATTCTTTTTCCACACGACTGTTTATATATTAAAGCCTTGATAAAGACAGGAAACTCTGTCGAAACGTTGGCATAATTGAATGTTTTTTCTTGATGGATCATCATCAAATTTCTTCATGACTTAATTACATCTAATATTATCCATCATCAGAGTAAATTTATCAAGTTCGTGAAGCGATTCACTTCAACGTAGTGTTTCTGTCTAACTCTTCACTGGTTGGCTTGTTGATGGCATGTATGAGAGGTTATTACATACAATCAATAAGCCAACAAGTGTCGAGTGTAACAAAAACATTGCGTTGAAATGAACTTTCAACACGAACTTGACAAATTTAGTCTAAGGATAGATGAAACTACGATATCGGTCAGGAATAAAAGTAATATGCTGCATGCTATGACGGATAAAATATCAGATGTTATCCACCATAGAACTGCAAGGGAATAGTTCCTGTAACAAGTAAATATGTGACAAAATGAGACGTGAGAAGAGTCATTAGCCCAGTAGTGACTGCCAAGGTACAGTATTTATTTACTGACCTCCATCGCCGTGGTGATCGCGCGGCCAGCTCCGCTTGAGACGTCGCGTTGGATTTTCAAAAGTGCCAGGTGGCGAATTATAGGGTTAGAATGACCAGAAAGGAGAGTATGAAATCTTTTGTATCGTGTTGAAATGAACTCTAATAAATGGTATCTTTAAGTAATTATGGATGGTTATAGAATGTAGTATTACTTTTTCGACAAAGAATTTTGGTCTGAAAGGATTGAAGGCGGTAGATGTTAGAATGCTTGGTTGACCCCACAGTTCGAGTCTATAAGTCCAGATAGGTTCAGAAGTGCATTGAATACCAGTACTTTGTTGTTTAATATCAATTTTGATCGATTATCAAGTAGTCGTGCCAATGAGTGGTAACATTTTTTATGTTCTTGTCTTATGAGCCTTGTGTGCGGATTCCACGTCAGATGCTTGTCAGTGTAGAGTCCAGGATCGTACGGTATCTGTGCAAGTAAGTGCATTCTGATAAAGGTATTACAGGCGGGCAGGTTGTTCGTTGAAGAATGAAGATTATATTTTGGCATATTTGCATATTCATTTTTATTTTCCATTGAGTAAACCAATGTTAAAACAGGTGTAAATAGTGTTGTTGGATGCAGGTTCATTGTACAGTATCAATATATAAAGAAAAAATAGCTAACACAACTGCATAAGTGAACATTATTGTGTGAGGGTTTCTAGGAATGTCGGCAATGTAAATAATGAAGAGTATTGGCCTAGGAATACTACCCTGAGGAACCCCTGCCTCTACAGGATAAAGAAAAGAAGGTATCGTTCTCTGACTGACGCACAAACTTATTAGAGTGGTAAGACATTAGAATTAGATAATAGTGAGGAATAATTTGTTTAAACTTTCTAAGTAAACTATGATTTCAAACTCGATCAAATGCTTGTACCATGTTGGAAATATTTAAAATAAAATTAATAAAAAACATCTGGTCATCATACAGCAATCCTCAAAGGCCTTCTGTCCTCAGTTCACATATTTAACTGAATAATAATTGACAGTCAATTATTTCAAATAAGTGGACACAATTACTTACTGACAATTTTTATTCAAAGTTTGTAATGTTGAATAAATGTTTAGTTTCCTTTAATGATAAGATGAAAGTTTCCTGAAGATGATAAGTTCCATGGAGGAACTTATAATAACAATGACTCTTTTGCAGGCCGAATGACTTTCACGTTCCTGACAGAATCCCGTTAAAATTAATCATCTCAGAAAAAATATGATGTCACACAAACGTGATGTCTTATATAATTTAGGCTTCTACGACTAATGCCATGCAAAAAACACTTAGGTCTTCGGGATGCATCAGTGGTTTATTATAAACCGATATTTCGCCCATTTTTACAATAAGCTTCTTGATGGTAGTGTTGACGAGAATCAACACTCGCAAGAAATACGGTGGTTAGCTTTAGACAAGCAGGAGAGAGACGGATTCACTTCCATCTCCAGTATTCCAATCAGTATGAGAACTAAATAAACATGACAGTTTCATTCTACACAGAAAAAATGTAAAGATTCTTACACCATCAGCTTAGCCTAGCCACCGATATCGCGCAAGAAACAAAATCGTATTGGGCAAGCAAGCTTTGAAACAAAGTGGCTACAGGTTTATGCTCTCTTCGCATTCCTCCGCATCTAATGGATAGAATAGTGTTCCAAAAGCTTCCCATAGTTCAAAATAATCCTTAAATTGAAGTGGTAGTTTTGTTAAGAAATTTGGACGAAATCTTTCTTAAGAATCCGCTGTTGATATCCCAAAATGGAATATCAAGTTAGAAGTTTCTGCGATTTTTTTCTTTTATAGTTCTTGGTGTTCAAGTGCACAATCGTATACTTACTTACATAAAAACACGAAATAATACCACTGAAGGCGGAATTTTTCTAAAAATCAAAAATCACATGCCTAAGAGAAACTTCAAACATTTGCATTACCAGGTGAAATTCAAAAAACTCTGACACAATTAAAATACTTTTTCTTACAGCATTAGGAGAAAATGAAGGTATAGAATTTTTCAAGTCAAATATATACGTTGCCATTCTTGATTTAATCTAAAACTTTCACTTGAATTTTAACCAAGTGTTATTCACTGTGTCTTCTAAGTATATGTCTTACAATAATTTTCCTTTGTGTGAGTTTTAATTAGATGTTACAGTTTCAACATTTTCTCTTAAAGCAGAAAAGAATTTAAGAATTTAACAAATTCGTTAGTATATTCCATTCAATTAAAAAGCAACCGTTTGAATCTAAATGACTTAATACATACAAGGAATATAGTTCTACTCCAAAGTGAATACTAACAAAAACAATACTTCCTCTTATTAGGAGTAAGTGAATGTAAAAAGAGAATGTTATTTTCTTTAAATGGAAATGCGCCATGTTTTTGTTCGTGGATAAAAAAACTTTTATTTTATCCTGGTACAATATCCCTTAAGTACAACATACAAAAATTTACATACAACACAAAATTAATTATAACAAGCTCTTTATAAGCAAAAATAAAAATGAGATAAAAAAAAAATAAATATAGAAAAAAATCATCCAAAAACCAGTAGAAAGCTTATATTTACTTTTAGCACACTAATCGCATCCAATCCGAAGTTTCTGTCTAAATCTGTCCTTCGCAGAAATACAACTTTACTGTATTTTTACTTTCACATCATTTATATTCTAGAGAAAGATATTTGTATATATTGCGAACGCGTTGGTCTAGTGGCTAGCACACTCGCCTTTTGTGCGAGAATTCAGGGTTCGATTCCCGTGAGGGCAAAGTCGGTGTTGACCCAGCATCGTGATAAAAAGTGGGAAGCTACAGTTAGTAGCGCCCTAGGAAGCGAAGGCCGGAACTAAACGGCCGCAGGAACTGTGTCGTGCTTCCCAAACGCACCCCTCCCCCCAATTCAAATCGCCGTCTGGCCCAGCCTTGGCTTTTCATGGGCTGTTGCGCCATAGGTGTGTGATTGCGAACGCTTCAAAGTTTTAAAATTGAGATTTGACAGCAAATACATCTGAGAACAACTGGTCTGAGACAGTTACTCACACAACTTTCTCTTACTGCAAGTGACAAAATTGTAATTGACAAATTTTGGTACGAAAAGAACATTTTTTTGATGTATGTGTTCGTGTGTGAAGAAAATATCTCAAAAATGAAAAAAAAACTGCAGGAAGCTGCTCAAAGTTCAAATTCAAACTTGTTATTCCGTTTAGGTACAAGCTACCAACACATCTGGCCCGGGAACTAACAGCGGTGGGAACTGCGGGCATGCTTAACATACAGTCCCCAATCAAATCCACCGTCAGTCTGGCAAGCCTTAGCTCTAAATTGGCTGTTGCACTAAAGGTAAAAATATAATATAACAAAATATAAATTTTATTTTCGCCCGTTATGATACACTGAGTATGTCTCATATCATACCTGTATCATATAAAAACGCCAAAGCTCCAGTGACAGGGATCCCCCGATCCCAGTTTTGGCACCTTACAATTGCCAACTTTAGGATTTGCTTCATGTAATCCCTCATCAGTTGCAGCGGATTGGGGTCCGCATAAGGCCCTTGCTTACGATATTTTCCTAAGAATCGGTGCTTTATGAGTAGATAATATTTTTGTAAATGGCTTGAATATTTTACCCACATTTCCGAAAATCAGGCTGCATTTAGGTTATGAAATACAAGCCGAAATTTCTTCTTATGACTATTAAAACCTAGTTCAGTTAAGACCTAATGAACTTCATCAAAGAAGACTGCGAACCCAACCACAGCAACCTAATGAACTTCTTTGGATATTTAGTTGCTGAAAGACCTGGTATTCACCTTAACAAATAGCCTTCTTAATAACGTTGCCAGTTCTGTACTTCCTTCGCTTATTGTTCCAGAGTTTATTAATGGCAGGCATGAATGTGGACAAGATATCGTTCTTTTAATAATTAATTTTGTTTATAAAATTTAACTATTTTCATCTATTTTATCCATTAATTGTTAAAAACTGAATGAAATTTACAGAATATTTTAAATAGTAATACAAATATTCAGTTTATATATATATATATGGGGACAAAGAAAAGCAAATCTCGGTGTTGGTGGACATTGTTGTTAGATAGTGCTGGTGACAGCTGGAGGCCAGACACTATTAGTGGTTTGTAAGGTGCACTTAGTACTCTACTTGCCGTAAGGGATTCTGTTTAACAGAAGTTGGTCTACATTTATCTAATGAGAGACAGACATTCATTCATTTTATCAACAACACCAATACTTTTTATGAAGAAAGTTAATTTATATAAATATTTATTTATTTTTACATATCAACCATGAAATTGTTATTGATAGTTTTAATGTTAATTTATTTAAATATCATTTGAATAATAATTGCGAAATATTGTTGGTAGAAAATAAAAAAGAAACGAATCTATTGAAGATGTCAAAACTGTACCTTTTTATTTGAAAAAGAGAGCTTTGTATATCGCTCCTATTAACCCAAAAATGTTTTGCTCACTGGATTTAGATTTCTGACGAAAAACTGAAGAAATACCTATTTTTTCCTTATTTGTTCCTTTTACAATTTGAAGTATTAGACAAAAGTAATGTAATATTGCAGGAATGTAAGGTTCGTCTGTGTCCCATTACTGCAAATCAGGACGAAATGCCATCTGTAAGGCACCTGCGACGCTTCCTAAGAGAAGCGGCCTTTGAAGAATGGCGCACATATAAGTGGCAGGGTATCGGTGTTTGCCGCTTTAAAGATACTCCAAAGGCGAACGATTTCGTTTGTGAAAAAAAATTTGCTTTCGGGTTCCGAGTGGACAAACGCCATAAAGCTCAACATTAATTACGCACCTCTCCGTGGTGTACCCGGAGTTGGTGACCGGTTCTTGGGGAATGCTGGACCCCTCTGCCACTAGTGAATGAAATTCCGGCCCATGTTCTTGGGCATTGTCCAAATAGTATGATCCTTGTGTCGCGGCGCCATCACCGAGTTAAGCACACATTAATGGACCTATTAAGCGAAAAAGATGTACATGGTGTCGATACTGACGGTGCTTCAAGGTACGCCGATATTATTGCCTTTGCCGAGAGTGGGAAATCAGCAATGATCCTAGACCCCACAATTCGTTATGAGACCAATGACTGTGATCAGGCAAGTAACGTGGATTTGGAGAAAAAAAGCCATATATGAAAAGTGCATTCCTTATGATAAAGAAAAATTTAGAGAGCAATATGGCGATAGGGATTACACTGTTCACGGCTTGTGGCAAGAGGTACTATCCCACAGACAACTCGAGGTTATCTGGACGAGGTCGGTGTTGACCCATCTAAATTGACAAGCCTAGTAGAGTCAATTATTATAGACTCAGTAGGCATCATACACAATCACATATATAGAGTTATTAATTCCCCCTCCCCTTTTTTTTTCTTCCCCTCTTTCTTTCTGTTTACTTTTTTCCAGGGTTTGAAATCGATAATTATTTTTTCCAACAAATCATCAAATAATAATTATTTTTGATCAATAAATTTAAAAATCATGCCTGATTTATTAATAAAAATAAAATCAATTTTTGAGTTTTATTTTATTCCATTAAAAATAATGATCACTCTGTGAGCGATACTTTCTTCAATTAAAAATAATGATTAATTCTTGATCGAAAAAATTTCACTAAAAAAAAAAAAAATCAGACTAAATTAAAATGAAATATGCTTGTTTCTCACTATTTGGTAGGTTGTTCACGAAAATGTAAATAATGGAATATTCTTAGTGAATTCTTAGTGAATTAGCTTTGATTGTGCATGCCGTTCCTGCAACACAGGTTACTGTTGAAAGAGCCTTTTCAGCTCTGAAGTACATCCTCAGTGATTTGCACTCCAGGCTGACAGCAGATCACATGCAAAAGATACTAATTTTGAAGCTAAACTCTTCCTGTTCAAAGTAGTGTGCATCAACATTTATTTTTGATTGAGGTTTTTATCAGAAGCAATTTTTTTTTTATAATAAAAGCTAAAAGGTTTCATTTTTATTTACTATTATTAGATATTTTAATTCTTTCTGTTTTTTTTTTTTTTTGTTGTTTCTTTACATTGTATATTTCCAAAATAAATTATCTTTCTATAAGCAGTCGTTAATGATTTCCGACATTTCTATTGGAAAAAAAAGTAAATTTTGTCAACCAAAATTTCTATTTCTGATTTTAAAAAATATTGCTCACAAATGATCATTATTATTATTGAACGAAAAGATTTTGCTCAGAAATATTGATCAAGTTATGATTTTTTTAAGCTGTTGATCACAAATAAAAATCACTCTTGATAAAAATTATAAAATGATTTTTAAAATTGCCAGATAAAAATTTTAATCAGATTTGATTTTTATTTATTTATTTTTAATTATCGATTTCAAACCCTGCTTTTTTCTTCCTTCGTGACTTTCGACATTTTATGCTCGTTGCGACGCTTGCCTTTCTTTATTTTTTATTTTATTATGTACATACTTGGGATATCAGAATGCTGTATGTTTGCCTCTCAACAAAGTTGAGCAGCCCCTTTTTGTTGTAAGTCCATTCAATAAAATGTTTTCTCTTTTTTTGTAATTTTAAACTACTCATATTACAAATTCGATGTTGATATTGTTATCATATTAAGAAATAGGCGGATATGCCACAAGCTTCTAAGCCTGAAGCCGTGGCTATAGTACCCTGTGCAATTGAGATTCTAAAATGGAATCTCCACAATAGTAGGATAGTTATGTATTCCGATAATGAGGTTGCAATTAAAGCTATCAGTAGCCACCAAAGGTAGACATTTCTAACAAGCATAAATAACCTGGGTGCCTGGACATGCAGTATAGATGGGATGCAGGAAACATTGAGAAAGCGAACGAATTGGCCGGAAAAATTCAAAATAGACCTTTTAAGGGCCCCCGTAATTTTCTGCGCCGTTCCCAGCGCAATGAAAAAATCATGTTCATCATTTAACCGTTTTTTAATTTAAATATTAAATAATGTGGAAATGCCCTTTAATACTATATAATACCGAAAAAAAAAAAACGGCCTGTTATGGAACCAACATGTTTGCTGTTGCCGACTCGTGAAGAGATATTGAAAGTATTTTTGTTATAAATGTAACTTCTAATAGGAAGTTAAAAATTGTGGTTTATGTATTTTGTTGGTTAAATGATAATCGATAAGAGTATTCGACTTTCGTTTAAAAGTGATTAGTGATTGTTTGTTGATTTTTTTTAATCTATGATTTAAAATCGTATGTTAGAAAGAAGATTTTGGCAGGGAATAGAGCATACGTATATTGCTCTCACCAGAATTTTAAAGAACCGTTTTGTAAGCTACTGCACGAATTTAGAGTTAAAAAGCTTAAGTAGTTCGGGCTTGTCGTAAGGATGAAGGGCAGGAGTACGGCAAAAACGGATGTAAAGGGTCACCAGGCGGAGTGCGGTCAAGAGGTAGTCCCAAGAACAGGTGGAGGGACAGATATGAGGTATCTCAATATAAGCGTAGAAATAGATTATTATAGAGGATTATCGCACTGCGACCTGAAAGATCTATTGTGCCCTCCGAGCCTTCTAAGTGCACTGCCGACCTACAAGCAGTGTTCTCTAGTTTCAGGCTACTCTGCTCATCACCGTAGAGTGAGTTGTAGAGGTTCTTAGGAAGAGAAAACCTAAGAACTGTATGCTGGATTCGAACCCGAGAACTCCTCGTTGCTGGTCCAGCGCGCTACCACTGAGCTGATCCCTTCCTTTACTCTTGGCTTACGCTAATTAACTAGGGACGGAGACCCTAGTTTGTATACTGTGTTCGTCATTGTATGTAGAGTGTATGTAGTTTCAGTGTATTGTGTACTGTTCTGACGAACTGCATGGAGCACTGATCTGTTGTAATCCGTGGGGTCGATACTCCCCAAAGTAACTGCATGCAACAGATACCCCTTGCGGGGAATATAAGCGAAACTCGCGCAAAAGTTCGATCAAGGGCAGACACATGACTTTGTTGCGCCAATAAAAAAAATTACACAATTTAAAATCGAGTTTGGATTGTTCAAATTTGGTATATATAAGTTTTTCTGTTCCATAAAAGTTTTTAACAATTTTGAGATATATTTAAATTTGTCATTCCAAGAAATTGGACTGGAAAGATATCTGCCAGATACCTACAAGCTAACTTATATATTTTTAGTGGCCCATATTTGAAATTGGATAATATTCATGCCATAACCTTATTACAGAATACAAAATGTTTCTCTCAAAATATATTGAAGTAAATTTTTATAATAAAATACTTATAAAAGCTTTAGTAAGATGGAGGCAAAAAGGTAATGGAAAAGTCTTGCAAAAAAAACAGAAACAAATAATGAACATTTTTTTTGTAAGACAGTTTAAGGTCATGAATACCTATTTAATATGTATGAAGTGGAGCATACAAAAATATAGCATGACATCTCTTAAATATGTGGTCCATTCTCTTTTTTGTACTATATATAATATACCTTATTCCAGTGAATGAAGGATAATTTAATCAGGTTTTCTTTTGTTATACTAGTAAAAAGGAGATTCAGTCTGGTGTTAGAAAAACTTTAGGGTCTAGCAGAAGAAAATTACATTGATGTCAAAGTGACATTTGCAGAATTCTCATTTCTAATTCCACAAATTTCTTCAATTAAAAAGGCTAATCATTTATTTGTTGATTCATTACGTGATGTACTTATTTTAGAGAAAAAAATATCTTGAACTCTAATCAAACTGAGTTAGTGACTTACTTATATAGATAAATTATTGTATATAGGTGTCAATACACAATTACAGGAGTTCTACATATTATTAATATGTTGTTTATATTAATAGTACAAACTCAATCATTATTTTTTCTTTCTTTTATCGTATTTTAATACGAAATTGATACAAGTGTAATGTAATGGTGTGATGATGTGTATTTGTAGTAGCACGAGCGGTGTTGTAGAAAAAGGGCTTGTAAGTATGCAAGTTTAAAAGATAATGAAGTATTAGCAATAATAAAGAAATCACCACTGTTAACAATAAATATATTCTGTTAAAATAATAACTACAACTTATTTGATATTATAAACTTATTTAATTTATTGTGAAACTTGGACTAATACTAGGAGAGCGATTCCTGAAGTGTTCTGTTCTGGCTTTGGAAGCAGAATACAGGCTAGGTTGTTTGAAAGCAGAAGTGAGACTCTTTACTCTTTGAAAGCTGATGGCAGACCCTATTCTTTAGAATTGCTTTCTCTCTAGCGGGGAAATTTTCATGTACAAAAGAATTAACCTAACGGGATTTTTTGCCTTTGTTTTTCTATTTGCCATGACCCCAATTTACAGTACCTGACACTAAAATACACATTTTTTTTTTTTAAGGTAAATTCACAGCACTAAGATAATTATAAAATATTAAAATACAATTATGGATACTATAAAATATTCTAAACTCTAAACTATTTATTTTCATTGCTTTCTTCCACTACACAAGCTTAAGAATTAGTTAACTTAAATTTACAATGACGAAATAGAACTTGAAATGCAAAAAGCCTGAAATAGAAATAATAATAAAAATATAAACTCAAGCGTTAGTAATAAAAGATATATCAACTTAAATGACGGTTATAAAATAATGTTATACGTATAATGTGCTCTTTATCATAATAATATATGGTTGAGTTCATCTAAAAGATTGGAATCAGAGATACGTAATGGAATAAAATTAGCCAAACCCTGATAGATTTATAAATACTACAGAGGAACATATATTTGTTGGAGACTTTCCATATCGTTTATAAAATTAAATAAAGTGTAATTAAAGTGGTCCTCAATATAAATATGGTAACCAACATTTATACTACATATTTTAATAATTTTCCTACTTGATACACTTAATTGATTTTTTACTCTAATTTAATCTATCGTAAATTTATACTTTAATAGTCTACCGGTTTGCCGTGTAAACTCCATTAGCTTTCAAGGTGTAACGATCCTGAAGTGGCTCATTGTAATATGGATAAAACGTCGGTTTCTAGCAAACCACTGATGGGATCTCAACCCAAGAGAAACTCAAGTGTTTCTTTTTCATTCTAGCATTGGCTCAATATTGTAGAGTTACTAGAACCGCTGGACAAAACCTTAGATGAAGTCATGAAGCTGCTGCGCCCCCAAGAACCCTCAAATAATCAATTTTCTTAAAAAAAAATTAAAAAAATCTGGTGTGAAACACACACACACTACTTTCTCCTACTCTATTTTTCATAATTGTACCTAATTGACAAATTTTATACTTTGTTTAACAAATTTGACAGTATTGAAATTCCTTGGAGTTCGTCGAAACCTGAATAATATGTTCGGTAAAAGCACAATTCCGGTTTACTAATTTGCTTGAAACTCGGAATTTTGGCTATCTATTTATTTCTAATTAATTTTTGTTTTGGTGGTTAAATTGTATAATAAACTATGATAGCACTTTAGAGAAAAAACATAACCCCAGTCCTACCCGAAAAACCCCTTTGATGACTTCACCAGGAGAAATGTTTTAAATAAAAGTTGTAGACCGTTTGTATATGTAGTTGATGTAGCAATGTTTGTGAAGAAAATCGTTGGAGCCATTTTTTTGAGAAAATTACAAGAAAATTAAAAAAAATACAAGAAAACTGTAAAATACTTTTCCAGTTAACAAGCACTTCCGGTATTCTGATTTTCTTCAAACTTGGAATTTCAACAACATAT
The DNA here is from genome assembly GCA_011037195.1 of Triatoma infestans. Lineage (NCBI taxonomy): Eukaryota > Metazoa > Arthropoda > Insecta > Hemiptera > Reduviidae > Triatoma > Triatoma infestans. The sequence goes on from JAAEAF010009500.1 coordinate 14,829, forward strand.
TTAAATCTGATTATTATTATTATTTAGCTGATAGAATTCTATATAATAAACTGAAATAGCACTTTAGAGGACACACCCAACCACCCCCTCTAATAAGTGTGCCATTAAATGTAGTCTTTCCCAGAGAAGTGTTTCAATTCAAAAATTGTAGATTTTTGTATTTATAGTAGAAGCTCGAAATTTCGGCCATCTATTTATTTCTAATTAATTTTGTTTGGATGATAGAATTGTATAATCAACTATGATAGCTCTTTATTGAAAAACATAACCCCTTCCCTCAAAAGTGCCCTTAAATGAATTTTCCCAGAGAAATGTTTCCAAGATCATTGCAGGTTTAGTTTATATTTGAAATTTCAAGAAAAATCGTCGGAGCAATTTTTGAGAAAATCGCGAAAAAGTAAAAATATGAAAGTAAACGCACTTCCGGTTATCCGATTTTTTTCAAACTCGGAATTTCCACAACATATTTAATTCTAATTACCATTATTTAGATGACACAATTGTCTAATAAAATGAAATAGCACTTTAGATGTAAACCTTACCCCTCCCCTCGCCAATAACTGTCCTTAAATGAATTTTTGCGGAGAAATGTTTCAAATAAAAATTGTAGCTCTTTGTATGTGTAGTTTAAAGAAAATTTGCGAAGCCATTTTTGAGAAAATCGCAAAAAAGTAACAAAAAAAAAACTGGTAAAGTTCCGGTTGAGGAATTTTGACAGATAAGGTACTGTCAGATTCCATAGTGATATCTAAACGAAATATCAAGTTTCAATTTTCTACGGTTTTTCGTTTTTGCGCTATGCTGTTCACATGCATAAACATACATACACACACCCACACACGCAGACCATTTGCTAAAAACAACTTTTTTCGGCTCAAGGGATCTCAGAACGGATATTTCCGATGAAAACTCGAAATCGAAAATTTGGCACGATTACAATACTTCCTCTTACTAAGAATAAGAGAAAGTAATAGAAAAAAAAAAAGTTGATTATGTTTATTAATAGATATAATAAAATTGTAAAATCTATCGTAAATAGCAATGAATGGCAAATAAAACAAAATAAAAAACATTAACTCCTAAATTAGGGATTTTATATGATACACTTCTAAGGAGCGGAGGAGAGTTGCCATATACTACGATAGCCAGGCCACTCTCCAATCGTCGGTGCCAATTTTTGAGAATAACGTGAAAAAGTGAAAAAAAATCATTTAGTAAAGTGATAAATTAAACGCACTTCCGGTTACCCGATTTTTTTCAAACTCGGAACTTCAACAATATATTTAATTCTAATTAACTTTATTTACATGACAGAATTGTCAAATAAACTGAAATAGCATTTTAGATAAAACCTAACCCCACCCCTTCTCACAAAGATGCCCTTAAATGAATTTTTCCGGAGAAATGTTTCAAATAAAAGTTGTAGCTCTTTGTATGTGTAGTTGATATACCAAGTTTAAAGAATCGTCGGAGCCATTTTTGAGAAAATCGCAAAAATATAAAAAAAAAAGAAAAAAAACTAGTAAAGTGGTACTTCCGGTGTAGGAATTTTGGCAGATAACACACTGTCAGATACCATGGTGACAACTGAACGGAATATCAAGTTTGGCACGTATACAATACTTTCTTCCTCTAGGAGTAAGAGAAATTAAAAAATGATTCAAATAAAAGTGAGTAACTAGTATGTGGTGCAATTAGTGTAACAAATTGTAACAAACATTTGTTTAAAAATTTGCTTTTTCAAAAACAAAAACAAAACAAAAAAAATCATGAAGAAGTGAAGCAAATAAAATAGTTAAAACAGTAATTGCTGATTGGTGGAATTTGACAGAATCCTTCGTATATCAGACGGGGACGGTGGTATATAATACCTAAATGGACTAATGAAGTTTGAGCTTTATGTAGTTTTTCATTTTTGAAATATTTTATATTACACATATGGACAATTTTGGTGAAAACATATATCTTTTATTCAGAGGTTTGAAAACATATATACGTACATATGAAACTCAATTCGAAACTTAATCGAAACTCAATTTCGAAAATTTGATACGTAACAATTTTTTTTCTCATTTTATAAGTAGAAAATAAAAAATTATTAAAGATTTTAATAAAAGAAATAATAATAATAATAATAATAACCTTTAAGAATCTACAATAAATTAAAAACTTAAAAAGAGATTATATTTCAATTTTAACAGTAGAAATATCTTTTACAATTTAAACAAGTTGCAAATAAACCATGAATCCCCTTAATTAATTCTGTTATAGAATAAAATTTTAGTTTTGGTATGAGGAATACGTTTAAGCTATCAAATTTCTCTACAATTCAACAACACTGTTACATGCCAGATGTTTAAATGTCTTTCCCTTCGACAGGGTAGACTTGTATTGTATATTATAACTTTGGTTAGCCCTGCCGGCATCTAGTTTTACTTAGACTTTCCAACACTTGCCAACTTTGAAAAGCTGATTTCTCTATTCAGAATATTATACAAAAGTGAACATTTAACACCTAAAAGTTTTTACCCTTTAACTCGCCAACTACCATGTTGTATTGCAACAATGCTAAACTACAAATTGAAATATGACAACAACAAAAAAAGTAACATTTATGTAAATGAGAAAGAATATGATAACTATAGTGTTCAGTTGTCCGAGTGACTGAATCCATTTTTTGTGAAAATATGATTTTTAACTTTAACCAGCTATGTCTAATCTGGGCAATATCAAAGACTAGTTTCAGTTTCTCTTATTCCTGAGTCTAATTACATCTGTTATCATCTCATTCTTGGTCGCATTCATTCTATGGTCATTCTTCATTTTTTTTGTAATTTATTTCAAGAATTCTATATGGCGGGCCACTTTTCGGTTACGTTTCTTGACTGACGCAATAAATAATCTTTATCTGTTTTTTTATTTTTTTAAATAAAGACACGTCAACATCTAAGGTCATTGGCACAATGTTCTCCAGGCAGTGTTTTCTCCATTTTTGCTACATTCCTTGCTCCACCAATCTTCTAATGCTCTGAAGCATCCAAAATTTAATGTCTTCATTTTCATCACAAAATATCTTTATTCTATTCAGTTTTTCCTTAATAATTGTTCCTCAATTATTTCTGATTATTGCTTTATGGTAAGTTGGCTTATCCAATAATGAGGAAAGCAAATCGGCATTAATTTTGTCCTTGTTGGTTGGTTCCCATCGTTAGTTTAAGCCTTCAATTTCAATTTCATCATAGTCTCTGTAGTGGAAGAAAGAAATGAAAGAAAATAATAGTTTTGAAAAATAGTTTAGAATATTTTATAGTTTGAAAAATAGAATTTTGTTAATATTTTAAATGTATCTTAGTGCAGTGAAAAGAGTCAGGTACTATAATTGAAGGTCATTGCTATAAACAGACAAAAGCACAGGAATCCGTTAGGAAAATAACAATGCCACTTGGCCAACTGTTTTGTAAGAGAAAATCTCCCGTTAGAGAGGGCATTCCTTCAAGATAGTCTACATTCTGCTTTCAAAGCCAGAACACTTACTTAAGGAATCGTTCTCTAAAAATCAGTGACAATTTCACAATATATTAATAAGTTTATAATATCTTGCAAAAAAACTTGTAGCTATTATTTCAATAGAATATATTTTTTATTGTTAGCAGTGGTGTCTACTTTCTTATTACTAATACTTCTCTCTTAAACATATATACTTACAAGCCCTTTTACTAAACCGGCTCAAGCCATTACAAACAACAACTCAACACACCCAAACACATTACATCTCTTATTATAACATGTTAACCAACTTACAGGTTACAATCCAAAATACAGAATTGGTTTTTGTTTCTAACGATTTGTAGATTTGTCAACCAAATCTTTGATAAGTTTAATTACATGTGTGACTTTGCCTTAGTACAATAAGAGATAGTAATACAGACGTATAGGATTTTCATATAGAGTTTTATTGTTCTTCTATTTAAGAAGCTAAACTGTAAATAAAAATATTCAGTATGTAATAGGATCCGAAGGGGGGGATCCATAGCAGAGAGGGGGAGAGAGAGAGAGTGAGAGAGACAGGATCACTCTCTAGTTTAGGCCAGACTGGTGTGGGAGAAACTGTTTAAATACAGCTATGTTAGCCATAGGAGGGAGTTTACCGAGAGTCTTCCAGCAGAGTTCATAGAGCAGTCACAACGCGTCAACAACCTTTCTCTTTACCTCTCACTACCATATTACATATTTTATTGTAAAGTCCAAGCAGTTTGTGCTACTTTTCTATTATACAGTGTTCAGCTTTACTTCTAGTTTATTTATCTATGTAACCCAACTTTTCTCCTTCTCAATCCTCTTAAATGTAATAGGATCCGAAGAGAGGGATCCATAGCAGAGAGAAAGAGAAACAGGATCAGTCTCTACATTAGGCCAGACTAGAGTGGGAGAAACTGTTTAAATACAGCTGTGTCAGCCATAGGAGGGAGTCTACCGGCAGTCTTGCAGTAGAGTTCATACAGCAGTCAAAACGTGTCATCAACCTTTCTCTTTACCTCTCACTACCATTTTAGTGTAAAATCCAGGTAGTTTGTATTACCTAACTATTATACAGTGCTCAGCTTTACTTCCAGTTCATTTATCTAGCAAACCCAATTTCTCTCCTTTTCATACCCATAATAGGTATCTAATTTTACTGTTTAAAGCAATTATTTAATCGGCATATATTTTATCAACAATATACTGTAGAATAATATAAATAGGGACAATTTTTAAAATGCACCACCCTGCTTATCTTGAAAAGTAGGCCAGATAGAAAAGATATTTCAATGGAGACCCTATTTAATTTTTTCAGGCATTCCTATTATGTGATCAATTACTTTTTCTTTTCTTTTACGAACTGTAGAAATAAAAGAGATTTTGAAATCAACTTTCTTATTTTTCAGATTGAATCATGTGTTTTTTTTTTGTTTTTTTTTAATAAATTCACAAATTAGATTTATCTTCGTGGATAATGGAGAAATTAGGTTTACAAACAAGCAGCCACTTAGCTAAATAAATAGTACAGCATATTTCAAGTATTTTTGCTTACATGAATCAAATTATGTGCGGGTTTTATTCTAAATTTTTCTTTTTTTTTTATTTTTCTTGCCAAATTTAGATTAGAGAATATAATCTGTCTTACTGTTGTACACTCGATTTCATAGTTAAAATTTAAAAAAAGAATAAAAGGACTATTTAATTGTTGTTCAAATAATGATTTAAATGAAATATAAATTATGAGAAAAGGCAAAAATAAATCATTAATTTTTTTAAGTTTACAGGAAATAAAATGTGAATAAAATTATTTGTAAAAATTAAAGTTAAATGAAATATCTCAGTATACGATTAAAAAGTTACTACAATAAACACATATTATTTAGTATGAAAGTTTAAATGTTACAATTTAGTTTTGCTAGATATTAAGGGTGAAATCGCCAGGAACTATGAAAGTGATTTATGTTAAAAAAAAAATTATTATTTCTGGTCTAGTTAATCTTTCATATCTAAACTTTAATAATCTGAAACTATTTCTAGGAAAAAAAAAATACACGTTCTAATACAAAACTTTTATAAGTAGAAATGATTTTCAAAGTTTAACGGAGTTCATTTGTTTAGTTTGAAAAAGATATTTTCCTTTTGATAAAAATATTTGAGAGACCACTGAATACTAACGCGCTCTGCTGGAATACACAATCATTCTGCACACTTCTAATGCAGACACTTTATAGGCTAACACTTTCCAACCAATTTACTAATAACCCGCCAACTACATGCCCTGCTCTAGTTTAACAAACCTCGATTTGATGTTACACTTGAGGTGAGAGAGTGAGAGTGTATCTGTGGGGAAGGACCAAACCCTACGCTATCCAAAGCCCTACTGGGTCCATAAAGCTACCCCAAGAAAAACAGCAACAAACCGGGTCTAGAGCAAATATCCAGGCCCGGATCTAATCCATCTAAGATTCATCGAAGTCCGAATAAATCGGACAATAACCTTACGGGAAAATAGCCTAAGCTCTTCCACAGACATACTATTCCGACCAATGGTCCTAAACCTAATTTCCTTACAACCCAGGCAATCATCATAAGATGAATGGGTGTTTCCTCCTCTGTCTCCCAGACTCCACAAAATGGATCCGGTATGAGCCCCATTATGTAGAGATGTCTCCTTAAACCACAATGTCCAGTAAGAGATCCAACCAGATGCCTGAGAGCGCTCCGTGAAAAACACAGCAACGTCTCACTAATGGCCTTGTCCGGACACCTGATGAGCATTTTGGACTGCCGAAAACCAACTGAGCTCATTCATAAGGATGAATGCTGTGAAGCTATCCATGTCTGGGAGCCTGACAGACATGTGCCAGAAGACACGCCAACAGTAGGCTCGGGACCAATGAAAGGGAAAGAGGCGCCTAATTTGGCAAACCTCTCCACCTCCTCATTCCCAAAAATTCCCATGTGACCTGGCACCCGACTAGAAGCACATCCTTCAGAGAAGAAAGCTCTTCCAGTCTTTTAGAACATTCTAACACCAACTTGGAAGTGAAGACACATGAACTCAGCGCCTTCATCGCAGCTTGGCTGCCCGAGCAGATACAAACACCTCTTAAGTTAGCGTTACGTACCCTCTCATCCAAGATGCAACAAAGAATAGCATAAACATCAGTCTGGAAGACTGTGATCCATTCACCAAAAGATACTGCCAAATGATCTCCGGTATCAAAATGGACCTCAGCTTCAGCCCACACTTGAGTTTATATGCGATTAGTGGCGGTTCTAGTATCAAAATTTGAAAAAAACAAAAAACAATGACGTCTGAACGTGCACATTATGGACACAGTCATCAATAATCTTACAATTCAGTTTTGCGCAACCCAAATTCAAGTATATCACACATAGGTTATATTTCGCGATTTGTGAAAGAACACCCATTTAATTTCAACACATGACAGATGACAAATGCATGACTGGCAAAAAAATGAGATAATTTCTTCTTGTATCAAGTTTTTCTTGTTTTTAATATATTCAAAACAATATGATTTTCCTATAGGCCCTCATCAAATATTAATGAAAATAATCATCTAGATTTTAGTAGTGTTGCATTCCATGCGTAGATAGGATACACCTGACGCTCAAATTTTGTAATTCAAATTAGGATATCACTAATTTAGTTTATAATTTTGAGAGCAACAACAATAAAGTTTGCAAAAAGAAAGTTTGTTAAAGTGTATGAAAAAGAATGGTCTGGATTAAACAATGACTCGGTAAAAAAAAGATAATTTTCATTAATTAAATAGACTTTGCATAACCACAAATATAATTTATAGTTGGGACTTATACTGGTAATAAATAAATGTGGTGAGGATCAAAGCTTTTTAAGGGCATTTTTTATTTAAGTGGCGATTAGTGGCTGTGCTAGTATCAGAATTAATAAAAAAACAGAATTCATCTTAAAAACCTAGTTGTAGTGTCGTCTGAGTATGCAAATATGGTCACTAATCTTTCAATTCAGTTTTGCGCAAACCAAGTTCAAGAACACGTATATAAGAAAATCACAATAAACTCATAGTTACAAAAAAAAAAACTACAAACAATATTTTGTAAAATTGTAACATGTTTCATACAGTGTGTTAGTTGTGATCTGTAAAAGGAATATTCAAAGTTTAAAGAAAATTGTTTGATCGGTTTTGAGAAATTTCCAAAAAAAAACCTCAACGCTCTATTCTTCACACCAGTTTCACTCCAGTGTTTGCATTGCCTGTTAGGCGATTTTCCTTCCAATTTAGAGCTGTAATAAAGTTTTTCTTAATATTGTACAAATAGCGGAATTATATGTACATTCTGCTAAAGTGGTATTTGGATAAAAGTTTAACATTGCTCTCTTCCAGGAACCCACAATAAATTCATTTCCCTATCTGGGAAAATTAGACAACTACGAGGTGTGTAAATTAAGTAATGAGACTGATTTTCTAGTGTTCGATCTGGCAACCCTGAAGACGCGGCGCATGCGTGGTAGGGCAAGTAAACATCTGATACATGTCCAGTGCAAATTTGAAAATGCTAGAGTTGTTGCACTGTCCGTAGTGACTTTTTGTGAGCAAGGTTTTTTCAGTGCGTTTTAAAAATGAGTGACATCAATGAGCAACATTGTGCTATTAGGCACAGTGCAACGGAAACGTTTGAAAAACTGTGCCAGGCCTATGGAGACTATGTTTTGTCGAGAGCACAGGTTTTTAGGTGGTTTAAGTCGTTTGCGGAAGGAAGGGAATCAATTGAAGACGAGCCTCGCAGCGGCCTTCATCTTCAAGAACCGACGAAAATGTTGGCAGAATCCGCGATCTCGTGCGTTCAGATCGTCGTTTGACAGTCCGAATGATCAGCGAAGAGTTGGGTGATTGACTCACACAACCGTTCATCAAATTTTGACTAATGAATTGGGGATGAGAAAAGTTTGTGCAAAAATGGTTCCGAAAAATCTTTCACAAGAGCAAAAACACATCAGAAAGGAAAGGAGCCTTGACTTTTTGGGAACGATTGAAAATAATCCCAATTTTTTTGGAACGTGTTATTACAGGAGACGAGTCTTGGGTGTTTGAGTATGACCCAGAAACTAAGCGTCAGAGCATGCAGTGGCACACTTCAACCTCTCCAAGGCCAAAAAAAAAGCAAGAATGAGCGAGTCAAAAATCAAATGCATGCTGATTTGCTTTCTTGATAGCCAAGGAATCGTTCACAAAGAATTGTGCCTCAATGCCAAATGGTAAACCAACATTTTTACCGAGAAGTTCTTGAGAGACTTCGAAAAAGAGTCATGTGTTTGAGACCAAACATCAAAAACAAGTGGGTATTACATCACGACAATGCTCCGTGTCACACCGCGATTTCTATGAATGAGTATTTGGCCAGTAATAACATTCCTGTGGTTCCTCAGCCTCCTTATTCACCCGACTTGAGTCCATGTGACTTTTTATTGTTCCCCAAATTGAAAAATCACCTCAAGGGTCGTCATTTTGGAACATTGGGGAATATTTAAACAGCCGTAACCGACCAACTGAAGTCTATTCCAGTATCCGAGTTCCAGCACTGCTATGACGAATGGAAGAATCGTCTTCAGCGTTGTGTGGCTTCCCAAGGTAGTTACTTTGAAGGGGACAATGTTGAATTGTAATTTTATTTGAATAAAAAAAAGATAAAAAATCAGTCTCATTACTTAATTTACACACCTCATATATCATATATATAGTATTGCGCATGAAATAGACCATAGTATCAAAAATTTCAAAATACAATGGATCCTGGTCACATAGGAATTGAGGGCAGTGAAAAAGCGGATGAGGCAGTTAAAAGACAAAGTGATGTGCAAGATACAGTCCCACCATATTAAGCTAGTACTCCAATTAAAATACAAGCTGGTGGAGGAGTGGGAGGTACAGTACGACAAGGTGTCCGGAAAATAAGGGGCGTATTTCATCATGAAATAGTACTGAAGTTACATTTGAAAGCTTGGTTTCATAGGGTCAAACACCCCAGACGGCAGATTGTCTTTCTGACGAGGATTAGAACTGGCTATGGTTTAATTAACAGATCATTAAATTTATTTAAAGTTGTGGAGTCTCCAAACTGTGTTGAATTGGAGTGGTTGAAACCATGGAGCATGTCATCATGCACTGCAATGTGTATAGAGATGCCAGAAGTTACTGTTCACTTTTTCAGAAGCACAATAATCTGAAAGAAATTATATCTTCGAAAGACAGTAGTACCCTCAAACAATTAAACTGCCTTCATAGAAAAAGCAAAAAAAAAAAAATATTTAATTTAAATTTTAATATCTATATATTTCACAAACTAAATATTTACATAATGGGTTCCTAAGTCATTACAAGACACCTAAGTCATTTAAAAAAAATAAATCAGTCAATTTCCCTGGAAAAAAGTTTAAATTAAAAGTAACAAGTCATTTTATGTACATAGTATAATAAGATTGAAGAAATTCTTTGGAGCCAAAAGATCGCGAAAGAATGAGAAAAAAGAAAACCGATTCAATAAATTCGCATTTCTGGTTGATGGATTTTGACCAAAAGGAATATCAAATTTCCCTGAGACTTTTCATTTTGATATAGTTTGTTCTCCTCTCACTCTCTCTCAGTCTCTCATCTCTCTCTCACATACACACATAGATATATATATATATCTATATATATATATATACATATAATTTAACCCCCATCCCGTTTAGTTTGTCATAAATTTAGCGTATTTTTTTTAATTATTTTTGTGACATATAAAAATTAGTAGGTTCTCAGATTAAAAAATAGTTTTTGAATTGCACCTTTATGGTGTTTTAACTTGAAGAGTGAAAGGACAGATATGTAAAGTGCCCTGCATCTATACAAACTACAAAACATAATCAAAACTCCTACAATGGCACCACTACAAACAACAGCAGTCTGGGGGCTTGTGAGTATTTTTTGTACCACAAATAAGTTTTAGGTGTCCACTAGAAAATTTTAACTGCCATTTAATAAAGTTTGTTGATTACGAATTTTTTTTTTTTTTTGGCTTTCACTTGCTGCTGATAGAAATATTGTGATCTTGTCAAAGTTAGAAAGTGGATTGTTCATCAGAAATACATATGTAATGGCATCCAGCTGAGAGAAGAGAGGCTCTCTCTGGTTAACAGAGACTACTCTCTGACTTAGGCAGGCTAGAGTGGGAGAACCTGTGTATATAAGCCAGTGAGAGGACATCTATCTAGAGGTCATATATCAGATTCAACCATACTCGTACATCGCATCGTGTCATATCTCAACTCTCACCTTTTATTCTATCAGTTTCATTATAAAGTCCAGTGCAGTTCAGTGTAAACTTATAGCTACATTATAACAGTGTCTTCATATCTCGTTCATTCCATCAAACCCAATTTCTCTCCTCAACAACTCCATATTCTGTAGTATGCAGAGAGCAAATAAAATTTGTGTTTAGTTTCTCTGTGCCCAGTTCCCTATTTTAAAGCCCCTAATTATTTCCTTGACAGAGTAGTAAACAAATTAAGAGTAGTAGTTCCGTGTCTCGGCCGACTAAATGGTAAATAACTCAAGAAGAGATAAGAAAACAAAAGGCATGATTAAGAAAGGAACGTTATGGGAAAAATTATTTCAGAGAGGAAGTAGAACTGGACAGGCCACATAATGTGAACAAAATATAGAAGATGGACTAAAAATGTATTGTAATGATATTCGAGAGACTTGAAAAGAAAAAGGGGAAGACCAAGTAATAGCTGGGACTTAGAATTTAGGAATCTATGCGGAGGAGCGCTATGGTACTGAATCATTCAAGACCGCAGGCAATGGAAGAGATTACAAAAAAGTTTATAAATAAGGTTGGCTTTGTAACCAATGAAATTAACAACTGTTAAAAAAAAAAAAAAAAAGAAAAAAAAAAAGCTACGTATTATATAAAATATTTAGGATAGAAAAAAAAACCCTTAATACTTGCTATAATTTATGTTGGTTTTATTTATGGTTTTCTTGATAATAGATTTCAATTTATTTTTTAGTACGGTCTATTTTCTCTGTACTTTGTAATTATATTAGATTTATAGTTTATATTCAAGAACTGAACACACATTAGCCACGGCATAAGCCGATTTGCTATTAAAAAAAAAAAAAATCTGGTGTGAAACACTCACACAACTTTCTCTTACTCCAGTTCTCAAAATTATAATTGACAATGAGATTTTTGTACGGCAATGGCCAGAGGAGTTTTTAAGAAATAAAAATTTCGAAAACAATAATTAGTTGGCTTCTCGACCAATTGATGGTAAAAAAAACAAAACCAAAAAGAAAATTTTGTAATTGTTTTTTATTATGACATTTCGACGTTTCGACAAACTTTGTTTGTTTTCTTCAGGAACAATATAAAACAAAATTAAAGAAAAAACAAAATTATAACATGAAACACAAACAAAAAACCAAATACATAGGTGAGATTACAGTAGTAATGCTAAGTCTATAATCTTAGTCTCTAAGTCTAAATCTGTAATCATTACAGACTTAGCATTACTACTGTAATCTCACCTATGTATTTGGTTTTTGTTTGTGTTTCATGTTATAATTTTGTTTTTTCTTTAATTTTGTTTTGTATTGTTCCTGAAGAAGACAAACAAAGTTTGTCAAAACGTCGAACTGTCATAATAAAAAACAATTACAAAATTTACTTTTTGGTTTTGTTTTTTTTACCATCAATTGGTCGAGAAGCCAACTAATTATTGTTTTCATATTACAACTAACGGCCAACAAGAAAAATCTTCTGATAATCAATAAAAATTTCTTTGTTGCTCTACGTTTCGGGTACCATTGGTGCCCTCCTTCAGGAGCTCTGTAAAAATTTATTGGAGAAAATACATTATTGTACAATTATAGTAGTTATGAAAAGTTCATAGATTTATAACAAAAAAAAAGAAAGAAAAATTTAAATTAAAGAAATATTACCAGAAGAAATTATAAAATAGAAGTGACAGTAAATTAAATAAAATGATATTAACAATAAGATAAAATAAGACAGATAAAGATACCTTTAGGGTAGGAGAGGAGTGAACGTTGAGATTGAAATGAAGAGGGAGTATTTTTTTAAATTTCAAAAACTTTTAACGTTCACAACCTACCCTAAAGGTATCTTGATCTGTCTTATTTTATCTTATTGTCAATATCATTTTATTTAATTTACTGCCACTTCTGTTTTATAATTTCTTCTGGTAATATTTCTTTAATTTAAATTTTTCTTTTTTTTTTTATTAATCTATGACTTTTCATAACTACTATAATTGTACAATAATATATTTCCTTCGATAAATTTTTACAGAGCTCCTAAAGAAGGGCACCAATGGTAATCGAAACGTAGAGCAACAAAGAAATTTTTATTTCTTAAAAAACTCCTCTAGCCATTGCCATTACAAAAATCTCATTATAATTTTAAGGGCTGACGATTTGAATACCTTTTTACAATTGACAAATTTTATAGTTTGTGAACCAAATTTAATGAAATACGTCGAAATCTGAAAAAAACTGTTCAGTGAAAGCCGATGTACTAATTTTCTTGCAACTTGGAATTTTGGCCATCTATTTATTTCTAATTAATTTTGTTTGGATGATAGAATTGTATAATCAACTATGATAGCTCTTTATTGAAAAACATAACCCCACCCCTCTACTAAAAGTGCCCTTAAATAAATTTTTCCAGAGAAATGTGGATCATTGCAGGTTTAGTTTATATTTGAAATTTCAAGAAAAATCGTCGGAGCAATTTTTGAGAAAATCGCGAAAAAGTAAAAATATGAAAGTAAACGCACTTCCGGTTATCCGATTTTTTTCAAACTCGGAATTTCCACAACATATTTAATTCTAATTACCATTATTTAGATGACAGAACTCTCTAACAAACTGAAATAGCACTTTAGATGAAAACCTAACCCCACCCCTCCCCCAAAACTGCCCTTAAATAAATTTTCCCAGAGAAATGTTTCAAATAAAAGTTGTAGCTCTTTGTATGTGTAGTTGATGTAACAAGTTTGAAGAAATTCATCGGAGCCATTTTTGAGAAAAACGCAAAAAAGTACAAAAAAAAAAAAAAACTAGTAATGTGGTACTTCCGGTTGAGGAATTTTGACAGATAAGGTACTTTTTATATGTGTAGTTCACATTCCAAGTTTAAAGAAAATAGTTGGAGTCGTTTTAGAGAAAACAATAGAAAACTGAAAAATACTTTTTAGTAAAAACGCACTTCCGGTCATCCGATTTTTTCAAACTCGTAATTTCAACTTTCATACATAATTCTAATTAATACTATTTAGATGATAGAATTGTTTAATAAACTTAAATAGCATTTTAGAGGAAACCCTAACCATACCCCGCCCGCAAAAGTGCCCTTAAATGGATTTTTCCGGAGAAATATTTCAAATAAAAGTTGTATGTGCTCTTTGTATGTGGAATGATGTAATAAGTTTAAACAAAAATCGTTGGAGCCACTTTTGAGAAAATCGCAAAAAAAAGGAAAAAAAATATTCAGTAAAATAATACTGCCGGTTTAGGAATTTTGATAAATAACCTACTGTAGGATCCCATGGTGATACCTAAACGGAATATCAAATTTAAACTTTCTAGGATTTATCGATTTTACACACACACACACACCCACACACGCAGACCATTTGCTAAAAACAACTTTTTTCGGCTCAAGGGATCTCAGAACGGATATTTCCGATGAAAACTCGATATCGAAAATTTGGCACGATTACAATACTTCCTCTTACTAAGAATAAGAGAAAGTAATAGAAAAAAAAAAGGTTAATTGATTATGTTTATTAATAGATATAATAAAATTGTAAAATCTATCGTAAATAGCAATGAATGGCAAATAAAACAAAATAAAAAACATTATCTCCTAAATTAGGGATTTTATATGATACACTTCTAAGGAGCGGAGGAGAGTTGCCATATACTACGATAGCCAGGCCACCGTGTGAAGGCACTTTCTTCACATCAAATTGTCTCGCTACTGCAGGAAGGATTGCACAAGCTGATACTCGTTACGGATGTCAGGACATGCAGGATTTCTGGGATGCGCTAGCGAGGACGTAGTCGAAGTATATATGCATATATCACGAATCCTTATGCGGCCTATTCAGTAGGCTGATTCAAACATCCAAAGAGCTGGATGGAGGATCAGTGCCTGCATTTTTGTGGGCGGGAACACTAGGATAGAGCCAGGCGTAACTGTTTATTAAGAAACAATTGCCTAAGTTTACCATATGCCTAACTACCATAGCCAAAATAACACAATTATAATTGCTGGTCTACTGACGGAATATTGTTGGACGCGATGTGTCTATTCTCTAAGATTGAGGAAGAAATCCCACACATACATGTATGTGACGGCCTGGTGATGATAAGTTTTCAACGAAGCTTGAAGACGTATTGTAACTACTGAGGACCCACCATATCTCTTTGTAGAAGGATACGGTGGAATAAGGCTTTTTACCTTTATCTAAACCAATCCATTAAACTTCTATATTATTAGAAATAATAGACATAAAATATTATAATTACAATTCCAGGAACAAATTAAAGAACAATAAAACAAAGTAGAACAAAATTAAAAATTATAACATATTTATATAACATACAATATCTAACATAAACATATAACATACAACAATTAACGAAAACTGAAAGAAGATAGCCACTTCTGTTCTTTCAAAAGATCCTCCATCATTCAGCAGTTACCGCATTTATTCCCGTTTTCCCCGCTGTCTTTCTGGGCTCTGCCAATTATTCTCCTCCTTCAAGCCACGTTCATAATTCATTAGAGCAATTTTTGCTCTCCAGCTAGCCCTCGGATGCCCGTACTTACTTCTTCACGGAGGAGGACGTTCCAGAATCTTCCCTCATCAATTTTATTTTTCAAAATCTATGACATTTATAGGTTTTTGAATGTTTTTTTAATATTTCTATGGCTTTAGAGTCCGTGCACCTTCAGATGCAGGATCGTCTGCTAGCTCTGGATATTGCATGGACCTGTGGTGACCTTGTGCTTTAAACCTCTTATAATAACCTAATGCAGCCAATTCCAAATAGAATTGGAATATCATTATAATCATAATTTAAGAAGAATCAGTCAGTAGTTGACTTCAAAAACTCCAAAGTTATTGCGTTGTATTTTCCCAGACTTCCCTCGTTTCATAATATTCCTTTTTTTTAATAGGTGTTGAAGTACGTCCTGTTGTTTGATATCGGTGTTCTCTTCTAGGAAAGCCTATTGTAAAATAAATCAATAAATAAGGTATTTTATTAAATATCAGTTAATACAGATAAATAACATAATATAAATACCAAAAGATTACACATATAACCAATATTCAACTCAGCCTTAGGCTGTGGCTACCCTCGGGCGATTGAGTTGTGTTTAATTAAAAAACAAAATATTAATTGTTCTTCATCAAATAAAATTATTTTTTTAAGGAAAAATGAAAAGTAAATAAATCAAATTAAATTTAAAACAAAAACAAAAAATACAATTTCCAATTAATAGTGTCCTATTCTTTTGGCAACCAGGCTTCAATATGAACATCAGACAGCCTTTTCTACTCAGCCGATCTAGAGTCACTCTTCTCCAAGTCTCACCTCCAACATACCTTCTTCATTTCTTGGTCCCACTTGGTTCTTGGTCGACCACTTTTCCTTCTCATTTCCATTGGTCTCCAGTCTATGTCTGGTCACATTTTTAGTCCACCTATGATCCGCACTTCTTACGAAGTGTTCGGCCCATTTCCATTTCTTCTTTGCTATTAGCCTTGCTATATCTTCCATGCCTGTTTTCTTCCTTACACATGCATTACTTTTTTTATCTTTTATACTTACCTTTAACATACTTCACTCCATTCTTCTTACCGTCCTTCTTAACCTTTCTAAATTGTACTCTGTTATTGGCTAGGTTTCAGAAGCACAAATTAGTGCAGACCTCACCACAGAGTACCATAATTTTATCTTACTTTCCATCTCTATGTTCGACCTAAAGAGTTTTCTATATTTATTTTAGGCTCTCCATCCTATCCCTATTCGTCTACTTATTTCTTTATTTATACCTTCTCCTGGATCTATCATTTGGCCAAAATAATTAAAATAATAATTCTTTTGTTTCTTCTATCTTTTTCCCTATTACTTCAATGATCACTTCCTCCTCATTATTTATCTTCATTATTTTAGTTTATTGAGGATTTATTTTTAGTCCTATATTACCAGCCTCCTGTAATGATATGATCTGATGATGTGTAGGTAGCTTGTGGCGTGATCGTTTTAGCGAAAAGGGCTTGTATGTTTATACGGTTAAGAGATAGAAGTATTAAGAATATAATCAAGAATGCACCACTGATTATGAAATAAATATATTTTCTAACTGAATTTAAATAGCTTTATAATATCACAGCGATTTAGTATAAATCAATTAATTAATCTAGATTAAATGCTAAAGTCTTATATTTTAACTTATAACTGGCACTGATTTGAAGAGGGAGATTCCTGAAGTGTTCTGTTCTGGCTTTCTGAAGTGTTCTGGCTTTGGAAGCAGAATACGACTGTATTGATTGAAGGCTGAGTTTAGACCATCTTTTTTGAACTGAACTATTTGAAAGCTGATGGCAGACTCTATTCTTTGGAATTGCTCTCTCTCTCTAGCGGGGGAATTTTCTTTTACGAAAGGTTTCTCCTAACGGGATTTTGTGCCTTTGTTTTTCTATTTGCTATGATCCTAATTTACACTACCTGACACTAAAATACACTCTTTTTGAAGTTAAATTCACAGCAGTAAGATAATTATAAAATATTCTAAATTATTTTTAAAAACTATTATTTTTCGATTTCGTCCTTCCACTACACTCCTTTATCAAATCACTCATCATATTTACTATTTCGTCCTGAGATTTTCCAATAAGAACAATATCATCAGCAAATTTCATTAAATTTAGTCGTTCTCCGTTGATATTAACGCCATAATGCTCCCAGCAACAATGTTTAAATGCTTGCTCTAACACACAACCAAATAGTTTGGCTGACGGCACATCCCCCTGCCTGAAACCCCTTTCTAATTGTATATATTTTGACTTATTTCCCAGTCTTATCTTCATTTAAGCATTGATGTACTCAAATAGGTTTGTGTAAGCTTACTGGATCATTGTGAAATAATAATTTAAAATCAAGTGGCGGCGTTAGCTCAGTGATAGCGTACTAGATTTGTAACGTAGAGGTCCCAGTTTCAAGTCCAGCATGCTTTCCTCAAATATTCTCTCCCTAGGTGCTTCTATAGCTTACTGTCCTGTGATGGACAACTTTGTCTGTAATGAGAGAACAGTGTGCGGAGGCTTACAGTGTCCTGAGAAGTCTCCGGGCACCAATAATATGTTGACGTGCCCTTAATTAAAACAGAAAAAATAAAAATAAAATCATTTCAAATCCAATTTTACCACTAGATTTACAGAAATCAATAACTGAGCGGCCATTGGTATTATATGGCAAGTAATTTAGTACAATAGCATTTCAGGCTGAAAATTCCTTTGCCCTATTAACATCTCATTCATAGTTATTGCCAAGAAGCCTATAGCCTTTTCAATATTAACCGCTCTGTTGCACCCAATATGTTGCAATTTATAGAATACATTCCTGTGGTCATCTATGTACAAGGTTCAGTAATATAGTTTATAATACAATATTAATATTCTCAATATTAATTATGTAAGCTTTACATGAAAATTAATAAATTAGTTACATAAACAAATGTTCCATTTGTTTATAAAAGACAAAAAAGTGTAATACCTGTACGGATTATTCACTTATTGAAAACATTTCTCAAATTTGTTGGTTTTGATTAGATAATTTAAATCCATTTTCACAATGATTAATCCTTTATTAAATTATGTATCAAAAGTATTAACTTCTCATTGGTTATTGTAATGTGCAGCCAAAATGTCCGAAGAAAAATTTGTGATTCGCGGTTTTCTGTGATGTTATTGGTAAAAAAGATTGCAAACTCAGCAGTTGAAGAAATTTGAGCATTTGTAGAGAGGGACTGAAGCACCTAAATACAGTTTTAGTTTAAACGTTTCAAAATTGGGACTCCTGTCATCAAGTATGAGGAATTGCACGAATATGTGAAGCAGTGAAGGAGATTGTGTATGGAACCACCCGTAGATTATCTACCGATAGTGCGGGCTCCAAACGCCACCATTTCAGAAAGCTGGACTCCGGAATTTAAGGCCGAGATTAGATCTCCGTGCATTATCAGAACGCCAAGTCAAATAGAATATTGATGTGTACAAAAATATGCTTCAGAATCCAAAAGATGATCGGTTTTGGATAAGAATAAATTACTAGTGAGGAAAAGAGACTAGAAAAAAAAAAAAAGTATAAGCAGGATATATCCATAAGGCTATTGTGATGGATGCAAGAAAATATAAAAATATATTTAATTTTAAAAAAATCAAAATTAAGAAGAATGTTGATATTCCCTTGCAAAAGGACAAGCCAGGTAGAAGTCCAGTTACTGGGAAAGTTCATGAACCTTGATAGCATTGTCCTACCCCCTTCTTCTCACAGGGAGGGAATTGAACGAACAATTAGAAGACATTCCTTCAAATAGTTGGTTGTAGACACCGAAGCAGAACACTTGTTTTTCGCTCTCTCTAGCATCAGTGCATATTAATAAGTTAATCATTCCTTTGCAAATAACTTGTAGTTATAATTTTAATAGAATATATTTATTGTTAGCAATGGTGACTAGTTTCTTAATATAAATACTTCTCACTTAAAATATATACACACAACCCTTTTACAAAACCGCTCAAGCCACTACAAACTACAACATACAACACACCAAAAATATTTCACTATTAACCCAACCAGAGGTTACCTAAGATCGATTCGGGAAAATAATCATGCTTTGCGTCTAGTGAAACTTTGAAGTGTTTTGCATTTGAAGCTTGTTTCAAATGGCATAGCTGTTGGCTCTAAACTTTATATTCAACGGTTAGATGGAGATTATGAAGTCTGTGAAAACCAAAACATATAACCCGATTGGAGAAGTCCCAGTAACCGAGGTAAAATTTCCGCATTGTTTTATTACATCATTTTTTTTATTACGCTATTGTGTCATATTTCAAACTTCAACTCACTGCAATTCTTTCTAAAACTTTATGGACTCTTTTCCCAATAAGGCAATCTGTTCCAGAGTTGAGACATCCCTCCCCGGACTGAGACAGGCCAAAATCAGCTTGGGAAATTATGACCTGTGTAAAAAGATTGGAGGCTTGCATCGGCTTATAAGAACAAACTCCGTGTTCTTACGGGTTTCCTCACGGGGCATTCTCAACTGGGGTGACACCTCGTGAAGCTAGGTCTGGAGAATGACCGCATATGCAGATTCGGCGGGAAGATGGAGGAAACTCCAATACATATTATCCTAACGTACTGTGAGGCTATCACTCAGAAAATATTTAAGAACCTGGATAGTTATAATCCTGGATAGTATAAGGGAAATATACCCTCCCTAGTGCCCTCCAGGGTATTGCGATTCTTTAGGGATCTTAATCTGATGGAGGTGCTGTAGACGTTGTTCGCTTATAACACCTGATAGGGTGTTGTGGGCTATCCTATGGCATCCGAGGGGAATAGTTCAATAAATTGTCTGGGTAGCGGGTCGCAGTGCATTGCCCTTCCCCCCCCCCAAGCAAAGTGCAATACCTACTATCTTCATCCTATTGAATGATTTCTCCAAAACTATGAACCTTACACACTATAGTTCCTTCCTTTTGCCAATAGAACATGACAAACCTGCCTTAGGTTAAAAAACAAGATCTTATGTACTTCTCTTGTTTCTGAATCCAAAAAAATTCTATTTCTTTAAATAGGGTCAAGGAATTTCTTTAAAATTGGTACTTTAATACATAATATTTAGGCGTATTATTTTTATTTTCAACATGCTTTACAGAAAAGTTTATTCTGCAAGTTTTTCAGCAGAGCTGAGGAGTTAAATTTCTCAGTTCTAAAATACCATTCGATATAATGAGCGGTTCCATCATATAATATTAATTCAATATTAGAAATAACAATAAAGTAAGATTAGGGAAATTGTTATAAGAGTTAATCATGGGGAGTTTTTCTATAGGATTTTCCAATATTTTGTGTGTGAGGAAGGGAGCTAGGGAAAGAGTAAATATTAATTCAAAACTATGTATTGTTTTATTACAATCAAATTGAAAAATATATCTTAAATATATCTAATGTATTTACATAAAATCTTATATAAATCCATTTATAATATATGAACCTGTAACTCGTATTTCTTTCTGAAAACCAATTTTAGTGGCCATGTATGTGAAAGGCAACTTGATACATGAGTCTCTAAATATCTCTTTTGATATTTTATATAAAAAAGGTTAAGCTTAGAAATATATTCACAATTTAATTTGTAGCAATTTCCTTTATATATAAAATTCTGTTTGAGTGAATTTTTGTTTATATAGTTTAAAATTTGCGAAAAATATTTATAATGCATAAGTAACCATAGTGGATCCATCTAAAAAAAACTACATACTCGTATATGCATGAGTTCACACTTTGATGAGGAGATTTTAGTTTGCGTTTAGTACAGTAACATTTGTTGGAAAAGAGCTAGGTACTGTTTGCTAACTTCTCAGTGCAATGTACTGGTTGTATAAATAAATCAGTAATTGTGAGCTTAAGTTTTATGAGTTGTTATTTAGGAAATTTTAATTAAAAAATTAATTAATATAACTTTAAATGATCTTTTAGGCTTCTGTAGCCGTTCTCTTGAATTAAGTTTCCGGGTTTCGCCGAACAGTGGTTTGTTATAAATTGACGTATCGTCCATACCAATGAGCTTAAAATATTAATAATTAAATACAATAATAGTTAATAATAATAATAATAATAATCATCTTTATTACCATAATAAAACAAAACTTACATTAGACATGAGACAATACACAGTGGCGACAGATGATCTGTAGAGTTGCTTGCTCATGCCATTAAATTACAATAAAACTAAAATTATTATTTTGTTGTTGGTCAATATAAAGGACCAAAAAAATAACTTGAAAAAACTAAACGTAACAGTGATAATAAAAAAAAATTAAACAAAATGGAATTAAATACAAAAAACAAATTACCAAAAAATGTACTAATTACTCAATAATATACATAAATTCAATGATATATTTTTTATTTTTTATTTTTTATTAGGGTACATACATTTAAGCTATCAGCTTGTTGTAGGGAGTGGGGAATACAATATAACAAACTTCTATATACCCCCCCCCCAAATAAAAAATAAAATAAAATAACTATAATAATAACTCCTG
>JAAEAF010009501.1:0-34303 GCA_011037195.1 Triatoma infestans
ATTGGAGTGGAAGAAACTGTATAAATATAGCGACGGACCGTCCATGAAAACACAGTTCAATACAGTTGAGGATAGTTCAATACATCCAGTCGCTACGTGTCATTACCTATTTATCACTCTACCTTAACCATTGTAAAGTCCAGGCAGTCTGGGTCTCTTAATTAATATATTAGTTAACCAGTGTTAATAAAGTCAACCAGCCAAATTCTCTCCATCTAACACATCCATTACAGTTAGAGTCACATCCGTTAGGCCATCTTTATGCTACATCTTTAGGAGATCATCTTTTGGTCTGTTCGGCTTTCGACAATGTGTTGTGCAGCACTGATTCTTTATTACTAAATAGTAATTTATATTGGACCGTAAGATCAAGACTGATAGCCAAACAGGCCAACAGTTCATCGGCTAAGGGAATATATTTATGTATATTTCAGGAATATTCTAGTTTTCTTATCTTAGCCCGCCCTACAACCGTCTATGTAAGCCGTAATGTTCAAGAGGATTCATTAGCATGATGGTTTTAAAATCTCCAGTCCAAAATAACAACTGAATTTAGAATCTTAATGAGGTCATCAAATTTAATATCTAAAAAATAATTGAGGCATCTGATTCAGCGCTCCCCGTATAATTTTACCATCTTTGTAGTTATCTGTAATTTCGGAGTATTGTATTAAATTTATTTTAAGCAGTCTGGCGTGTGTTAGTTATGATACTAAAGTTAATAGTGGAATACGTACTTTTGGTAATCTATAACCCGTCACCTCGCCTCCAAAGCATGGTAAAATTATATATGGAGATATGAGCACAGATTAATTAAACTTTCCATTTTATACTCATTAAATAAAATTACACTTTAAATTAGGCAATAACAAGTACTTAACAAAGGTTTTGCCACTTGAGCCGTTGAGGAGGATCATTAAAGTAAGAAGTGAAAGACTCTCAAACAAACTAAATTGCAAACCCTTTAAGAAGTTTGTTTTGTGTAAGTGTGGGGGAAAAAAATGGTGCACATTGTTTGGACAAATGTGCCAGTTATGAATGAGATTAGAGTTAGATATTTAAATAACAGTTCGGTATCTTACCAGCAAATGATTAAATGGAAGGGATTGGAATATATTAAATACTGTAAAATACTTCTAGTAATAAATCAATCAAAGAGTTGAATTATTAAATAATTTTGTTGAATATTAATGTTGTTTAATGTATTGTATGTATATAGTAAAGTAATACCTACTTTTTCAGGCGGGCTTAACGTCCAACTACCAAATTAGGTGCCCTGGACGGGGGCGGAAGCACCTACTTTACTGTTAACATTTTTCATACCAATATAAAATTTAGCAATTATACGCGGGACTCGAACTGGGGTCCTCCCACTTACAAGTCCATGCTCATAACCACTACACTAACACCCGCACCCCGTATTGTATGTATAATTTTCTTTTATAACTAATTTAAGAATATTTTTCTGTCAATAACTGTTCTATTTCAATATCTAAGAGGTGTGTTCAAAAAATAACAAAAATATTCATTTTTTTAGAAAGAATTTTATTTATTCGTCTACATCAATGTTATCCCCATCAAAATAGTCCCCATTAGATATTATACACTTATGCTAGCGCTTCTTCCAATCCCCAAAACATTTCTGGAACTTGATCTTTGGGATAGCACTTTTAATCTCATCTATGCTTGAATAATGACGGCCCTTCAAGGTTCTCTTTATTTTTGGGAACAGAAAAACGTCACATTGGGCCATGTCTGGCGAATATGGAGGCTGGGGCATTATTACAGTGTTGTTTTTTTGCCAAAAATTCACGAACAAGCAACGATGTGTGAGCAGGTGCATTATCGTGATGCAAAAGCTATGAATTGTTTTGCCACAAATCCGGACAGTTTTCATCGGACAGCTTCGTACAAACGGCGTTGAACTTGCAACTAGTATTGCTTATTGATCATTTGACCTTGTGGCAAGAACTCATGGTGCACTTATGCCATTAAAATCGAAGAACTCATTGAGTATAATCTTCACATTTGATCGAACTTGTCGAGCTTTTTTCGGTCTTGCCGATCCAGAATGCCTCCACTGGGACGATTGAGCCTTAGTTTTGATATCATAACCATAAATCCATGTTTCATCACCTGTTATGACACGCTTCAATTGTCCTGCATCGTTGTTGACTTGATTTCGCCGGTTTTTGTCCGAAATTCAACACTTTTGGAACAAATTTTTGCTGCAACACGTTTCATACCCAAAACAGATGAAAAAATTGCATGGAATGAGCCAATTGTTATGCCATCATCTTTAGCAACTTCTCTTATTGTAATTTGGCGATCGTTAATAATATTTCTTTCACTTTTTCCACGTTTTCATCAGGTTGTTGATGAGCTAGGACGACCTCGTACGCTCGTCATCTTCAACGTCTTCATGGACAACTTGAAAAACGCTTATACCATTCGTAAACCCTTGTTTTACACATAGTAGATTCACCAAAAGCAATATTTAACATTTCTAAAACTTTGTTGCACTTTATTCCCATTATTATAGCAAAATTTAATGCAAATTCTGTGATCCATGAATTATAGAAATGAAAAATCGCCGACAGTGACAAAACACGTCACAGCCTTTTAACAGCTGACAAGAGACTAAACATCCAATATAGCTCAAAATGTATAGATACATTTTAAGACATGTTTACCAACACAACCACGAAAAAAAATCGTACCAAGTCGGACTAAAATAACCCGCGAAATTTCAAAATTCCTCTTACTTTTTGAACACACCTCGTATTTTCGATTTATATAGATATATTCTATTTTTAGTAATGTTTCTAATTTATAATATTCTCTGGCAATGGTTATTATTTTCACTTTCTCTTATTGCTGTAAGAGAAGGAAGTACTGTAATCGTGGCAAACATTTTCAAT
Source organism: Triatoma infestans (assembly GCA_011037195.1). Classification (NCBI taxonomy): domain Eukaryota; kingdom Metazoa; phylum Arthropoda; class Insecta; order Hemiptera; family Reduviidae; genus Triatoma; species Triatoma infestans. The sequence continues at coordinate 2,922 of JAAEAF010009501.1, forward strand.
ATCGAGTTTTTTTTACCGGATATACACTTTCTGAGGTCTACTGAGTCAGAAAAAGTGATTTTTGAGAAATCCGTCTGCGTAAATATGTGTGGTGTTTTTTGGTCTGCATTAATTCATAAACGGAAAAACGCAGCAAGTTCAAACTTGTATTTAGTTTTAAGTGCTACTATGGGACCCCGAAGTTTTGATCGGTAACTATATGGACCCAGTGGGGCTTTGGATAGCGTAGTGTTTTGGTCTCTCCCCACAGACAATTAATAATAATACCATAAGTTTTTAAGAAAATCATTGGAGCTAAAACTTCGAGAAAATTGCAAAAAAAAAAAAAAAAAAAAAGTATTCATTGCAGGTGCACTTCCGCATTGATGAATTTTGTCCCAAACCTTATTTAATGGCAGATTTGGTAAAGTTATAATAAACCTCTAAAGGGAATATCAAATTTGGTTTCTTGAAATTGTTCGTGTTTGAGATATTTTGTTCTCTCTCTCTCTCTCTCACACACACACACCCAAAAACAAAAACCCTAAAAATTACCTAAACCCTATGTTACTGTAATGGAAGAAAGAAATGAAAGAAAATAATAGATTTGAAAAATAGAATTTTCTTAATATTTTAAATGTATCTTAATGCAGTGAAAAGAGTCAGGTACTATAATTTAAGGTCATTGCTATGAAGAGACAAAGGACAAGAAGCCCGTTAAATTAATACAATGCCGTTTGGCCAACTGTTTTGTAAGAGAAGGCATTCTTTCGGACAGTCTGCCTTTCTGCTTTCAAAGCCAGAATACTTGCTTCAGGAATCGCTCTCTAAAAATCAGTGCCACTTTAAGTTAAAAACATAAGAGCTTTGCCTTTATTCTAGATAAACATCTGATTTATAAGGGTACAGTTGTGATATTGTAATGTACTTAAATTTGCTTAGAGAATAATATATTTATTTTGAAAACAGTGGTGCTCTCTTGATTATTACTAATACTTCTCTCTCTTAAACATATATACTTACAAGCCCCTTTTACTAAACCGCTCGTGCTACACAAGCTACCAGCACACAAACACACAACATCACCAATCACATTTCATTACCAAAAACCCTAAAATCATTTTAATTTTTTTCGGACTCAGGGGACTTCAAAACATTTCTTATTAAGAGTAGTAAGAGAAAGTAAAAAAAACTTCAATTAAATATAAATATAGTAAATTTAATTTTGATTCAATCCTGCTGTAATCAATGTAAAACTTTGTATTCTTCTTTATCCAGTTCAATTGCAGCAATTTTTTGTAAACATATGAGCAATTAAGTTTTACCATTATCATTTTATAAAATGATATAATTTTCTCTAGGATGTTAAATATTTGCAAGCAAGGGATTCCTTTCACTGATGTTTATAGAAGAACTGGAATTTAATCTTGTAAAAGCTTTAGCTTTTTTGGTTAGTAAGATAATGTGATTCAATGTGGGCTTTTGTAAGAGACATACCAAAGACGACAATGTGGTTCATCTTGGATATAAGTGTACTTGGATATATATTCTTTTAGATTAGAACCCTTGTCTATACAATCTGTTTAGAATAAAATTCAGATTTAACAATATGGATTGGATTTTTATCTTTGGGAAAACATCTATATGATATATATATATATAAAAAAGAAAATCAGGCGTGAAACACTCATACGAGTTTCCTTTATTACAGTTTACGTACGTAGTCCTGATTTATTTATACATTTTTAGGGAAATTATCCAAGTTACAAGTTTCACATGTAACTGGCAATGTATATATATATATATAGGTATCCGAAATATAATTGGGCAAAAAAAAAGTCGATATTCTCCAGACTGAAAATATTGGCAACACTTAAAAGTCCTGTTATAATTACTAATGCAAAAATTCAATCAATGATTCTAAATTCAATCATTCTAATTCTAATAAAATACGTAAAAGAGAAAGCGATTTAAAAACTATAGAACTCAATTTATACTTATGTTTGCATTACAATACATACTTTACTTGTAGAATTTATATATCCAGATTAAATCGGAATATTTAAAAGTGCGACTTTTGACGAAAACTAGAAATTTCAAAATTTTTGAGGAAGAAGGTATTTTAGATCAGAAGAAGGCTGATTTTAATGGAGTTCCTATCTACAGCACAACAGCTCATGAAGGGCCAAAGCTTGCCAGACTGCGATTTGTATTGAGGGACGCGTGGTAAGCACGCCGCAGTTCCCTCGCTGTTTAGTTCCGCCTTTCGCTACCTAGATGCGCAACTGTAGCTTCTCATTTTTTCTCACGATGATGATTCAACACCGACTTCGTTCTCGGGGGAATAACCCTGAATTCTCGCACCAAAGATCGTGTTGGCTAGCCACTAGACCAATGCGTAAGACTATCCCCTAATGTAATCTTAAAATTTTTTTTTTTTAAGCATACGCCCTGACAAAGGCAACTTTGACCATACGACATCTAGCAGCTCAAAATTTGGATCATTTGCAATTTGTATTAACAGTTATCATGTCTTGCATAACATCAAGATGCTGAGCATTCATATCTGTTGATTAGCATGGAGGGCATAGTGATGAGGCTGTGATGCCTATGCAGTTTAGATGACTGTGAAGATAGTCGTGACCAGTCAACATTGTGAACAGGGCCATGGATTCAGTTTGACAGACTGGCAAATCGTCAGCCAATCCGGCCATCTCGCACTAGCGAGCTGACCACTTGCCTTCAGCTTACTGCCAAAAATACCCCGGTCCATTATTATTATTATTATTATTATTATTATTATTATTATTATTGTTATTATTCAAAGAAGGGGAGGGGGAAATCCTGCGCTATCCAAAGCCTCCCTGGGCCCATATAGCTACCCGAAAAGAATAAGTATTACCGGGTCTGGAGCAAAATCGAGGCCCGGGTTTTACCCATCTGTTATCAAATTGGACCATAACCTTGAAAGGACATAGCTTAAGCTCTTCTACCGTTATCCTATTCCGGCCAAAGGTAACCTAATCACCTCACAGCCCAAACAGTCCGTCATGAGATGTATGGGTGTTTCCTCCTTCGTCTCACAGACTCTACAAAAGGGGTTCCGGCATGATCCCCATTGTGTATAGAGATTTCTCCTTAAACTACAATGCCCAGTGAGGAAACCAACTAGATACATGAGGGAGGTCCTGAAAGACTAAACCATATACTTCTTGATCTCCTTTTTTGTGCTGCGGAGGCCAATGGATACTACCGGCTGCTCCTTGAGAGCTCCCGCTCTTGCCTGCCTATCAGTCTGTTCATTTCCGTGCCCAGATATCCATTGTAGTGCCACATTTGTACCTCAGAGAATCAGCTTTTCAAGTATCATCTGGCATATTCTGATATCTCAAAAGACAAAAATCCTCGAACTAGCCACTACAAGTTTTGTCGCCTGGGAATCTTTGAGGAGCATTATTTCACATTATTTTTATTTCGTTTTATTAATATTTCTTTGAGTTAAAAAAAAAAAAAAATTACTTTAATTACATTTTGAATTTAAAATTCTTCGGTTTTATTGTTTTAATTAAATAACTTTCATTTCACTAAAGGCTTACCATCCACAAACTCTATTTATAATCGACCTTGCGCCATCTCCCCCTCCGCCTAAAATTGGAGCACATTCCTAAAACATGTGTAACATCCTATTTAGCCTTTTTCCTGTCACGTAAACAATAAATTATCCAATTACTAGTATAAAACGTTATTCTATTTTAACATAGTAATTTTTATTTTCTTTTATTTCTCATAAGAGGAAGTATTTGCGATCTTCTTAAATTTTCGAAATTGAGTTTCAATATTCTGAAAAATCTGTGCTGTAACATTTCAGATATTTGAGTGTGGGCAATGTTTTGCCACTGTCTTTTGGATTACAGTGGAAACAAATTCCGCCATTCGCCATTTAGTCTAACCAGTAATATATCTCAATACAGTTTAGAGACAGTTTGTCAATCAATATTATAGTTGGGTTAACCTACTTTATAATTATTAAACCTGCGTTGTTATTAATGATATCACATTCAGATAAGATCCGCTAGAATGCTGCTTGAGAATATTCAATGCTTGGCTTGTCTGGCGGTGCAATGCGGTCCAAGCCAACTGTTGATAAGGAAACATTGTTGGGCATACCAGCGCTTATTGTGGTGGTGAAAAACCTAGCAATAAAACCTCGTTATAGAATTAAATAGGCCGTATTTTGGCAGAGTAAGCGATATGGTCATTCTACCATTCATCGCGAAATGTTTCTCAGAGTTCCTATTACAGGCTTTCCTTCCGATAAGAAGTTAAAGATTTTCATTTTTAATCATTCTTACAGCGTCAGATTGGAAGGCTGGTTAACGTTGGCTCCATCTGTTATGATACCTGATAATTATTTCAGGTGTTACTCGAATAGTTCCAGAATAGAAGGTAGGTCTGTAGTTGCGGTCTGTTTTGAAAATAGGAGAGCTCTTAGCAGTATCTCTTGGTGGTGAATGAGCCACTATTTTACGGGCTGAGGTTTATGATATTCTTTGCTGTATCTCTGTGAGCCGATACATAACTCTAATTTGAAACGGGTTTCTATCTGCTCCGATAATCAGGCCGCATTGAAGGTACTGAGTTCTTGTGTCTTCACTTTAAAATTGGTATTAGAATATTCTAAAAGACTGGAAGAGCTCTTCAAAGGATATTGTTCGGGCCTGTATAGAAGGTTGCATGGGAATCATGGGAAATGAGGAGGTAGGATAGGATAGTCAAATTAGGTGCCTCTTTCCTTCTCATTGAGCCTGAGAGCTGGCGTCCTTGGGCACGTGTCTGTCAAGTTTCCAGGCGTGGACGGCTTCACAGCATTCATCCCTGTGGATCAGTTCAGTGGATTGTCGACAGTCCATGATGCTCATTGAGAGGTCAGAACAGAGCTAATGTTGCTGAGACTTTGACGGAACTTCTCTCGGGCATTTGGTCGGATCCTTTACTGGGCATTATGGTTTAAGGAAACAACTCTACATAATGGGACTAATTACTAACCCCTTTTATAGAGTTTGTGAGATAGAAAAGGAATTACGTACCCATCTTATGACAGATTGCTTGGATTGTAAGACAGTTAGGTTCAGGATCTTTGGTCGGAACAGAATACATATGGAAGAGGTTAGGCTGTTTCCTTTTAAGATTATAGTCCGATTTGTCCAGGTCATGTTGAATCTTAGGTGGTTAAGTCCCTGGTCTGGATTCTTGTTCTAGACCCGGCAATTGTTTTGGGTGGACCGTTTGTTGTTTTGGGGTAGCTATATAGGCACAGTGAGCTTTGGATAGCGCAAGATTTGATTGTCCTCCCCTCTTATGAATAATAATATAATAATAAGGACAATAAGAGAAAGTAGTGTGTCCTATATAGACGCCAGATATTTGTTTTTTCATCGTTGTAACTAATTTATACGTTTTAATAGACAGGTTAATAATAAAACCAGTATATTTGCATTATGAATGTACTATGTAATTAAAAAAAAAAAGAAAAAGAAAAAATTATAAACCGAAAACTGTTTTGAATAAGCTCGTTGAATATGCATCTCCCTCCTTCCTGTTTCATCTTTATAAAATCATGAATAAATAAAAAGATGGAAAATGTATATTATTCTTGGATTAAATTATTTGGAACGCTATCTAGTAGGCTCTTTTGTAATACTAATAAAGAGGAAAACTGTGGGCTTTAATTTTCACATTGTGAGGAGATTATAAAATAAATAATCTTACAAATAAAAATATCGTAGCCTGTCTATCTTTTTACTTTCTCTTACGCCTAGTTCGATTGTAACAAAATTTTCGAAATTCAGTTTTCATTGGACATACATGTTTTGATTGTTCATTGAGTATACGAAAACAATACTTTTAGCGAATAATCTGTATGTATGTATGTCTGTGTAGGCTTGTGAAGAAATTATGTCAACACTATAAAATCACAGGAAGGAAAGCTCAAACTTGTTATTCCGTTTCGGTACTTACAGCATTTAACACGAAGATTTCCGGCAAAATCTATTAACCGGAAATGCGACTTTATTGAATGCTTTTACTTCCTGTTACTCCTAGTAAGAGGAAGTATTGTAATCGTGTCAAATTTTCGATATCGAGTTTTCACCGGAAATATCCGTTTTGAGGTCCCCTGAGTATAAAAAAGTGGTTTTTAGCAAAAAGTGGTCTGTGTGTGTGTTTGTGTGTGTCTGTGTGTGTATGTATGTGAACAGCATAGCTCAAAAACGAAAAATCGTAGAAAGTTCAAACTCGATATTACGTTTAGGTATCACCATGGGATCTGACGGAGCGCTATGTGTCAATATTCTTCAACCGGAAGTACCACTTTACTAGTTGGTTTTTTTACGTTTTTGCAATTTTCTCAAAAATGGCTCCGACGATTTTCTTGAAACTTCTTATATAAACTACGCATAGAAAGATCTACAACTTTTATTTAAAACATTACTCTAGGAACATTCATTTAAGGGCACTTTTAGGAAAGGGGTGGGGTTAGGTTTCCATCTAAAGTGCTCTTTAAGTTTATTAGACAATTCTGTCATCTAAATAATGTTAATTAGAATTAAATATGTTGTTGAAATTCCGAGTTTGAAAAAAATCAGATTACCAGAAGTGCGTTTGTTTTGACACTTTTCTAAAAGATTCTTTCATTTTTTCGCGATTTTCTCAAAAATGGCTCCGACGATTTTCTTGAAACTTCGTATACAAAATAAAAATGCAAAGATCTACATCTTTTATTCAAGACATTTCTCTGGAAAAATTCATGTAAGGGCAGTTTTAGGGAGGTATGGGGTTGCAGCTTCCTCCCCTAAAATGCTATCACAGTTGATTATACAATTCTATCATCCAAACAAAATTAATTAGAAATAAACAGATGGCCAAACTTCCAAGTTTTAAGAAAATTGTAAGCCGGAAGTGCGCTTATACTGAACAGCTTTTTCAGTTTTCGACGAATTTCGTTATATTTGGTACACAAACTATAACATTTGTCAATTATAATTTTGAGAACAGGAGTAAGAGAAAGTTGTGTGAGTGTTTCACACCAGATTTTTTTATTTTTTTTTATTTAGAAATTTACAATCTGTATTATATACAGTGAGTAAATAGGATGTTCAATAATGAAACTGTAGGCTGTAAGAAAGTAGGAGGAGAGAAACTACCCATGGTAGCAGTCTCAATGGGATACCAGTAGCACTGATCAGTCCTGAAGGAAATCTCGGGGCCACTGGCGATTCAAACGGCGAGGTGGATTGTCAGGGATGGTAGTGGAGGAGGCTAGAGATTGTACAAAGGGATTAGAGCAAAAGGAGAGAGTATATGCAGTTCATGATATTTTGTCTTGGCAAGTTGTTATACGAAAGGGATGTTGAGGTCATTAAGGAGTGTAAGATTTTGTGACGTAGAATCTGTCTAAGTAGCTTAGGTTGGAATGTCTTAATGGTACGTAAGTTTGTAGGTTTAGCTGAACCCTACAATTCAAGTCCGTAAGCCCATATTGCTTTGATTATAGAAACATATATATCAGTCTTTTGTGTTCTGTATGTAATTTGGATCGTCTTCCAATAAGTCTGTAAAGAAGTTTGACCCTTTTAGTCAGTGCTTGTCTTTTAAGTCTTGTGTGCATGGTTCCACGTGAGTCTTTTGTCAATGAAGAGCCCAAGTAGCGCACCATATCTTTTACATGGAGAGGATTGTGATTGAAGAAGACTGGAGGACAGGAACACCGCCGGAGAGTAAATGTGGCATGTTGGCATTTTTGTGGGTTCAACGTACATGATAGTTTTGAATTTTAATGTATCAGTTTCCATAGAAACAAGTAAAAACAATTATTTCAGTAAAAAGTGATTTGGTTTATAAATATGTGCAATCAATATTTCAAATATTTTTTTTGGAGGGAAGGGAATAGCTAAGTGGTTAGCGTACTGGACTCCCACGCGGAAGACCCGGGTTCGAGTCCAGCTGCGCTACCTTTAGATTTTTTTCTTCCTAGGAGCCTCTGTTCAGCTCACTGTTCGGTGATGATAGACAGTGTTGTCCATACGTAGAGAACACTGTCCGGAGGCCGGCAGTGCATTGAGAATGCTCCGGGCGCTAATGACCATAGATGTTGACGCGCCTTAAATTAAAAAAAAAAGAAAGTATTTTTTGGGAAACTTGTTCAAACATTGCAAAAACCTATTCTGTAAAATTGCAATTCTAGTTTACAGATTTACTTCAAAATTTGAAATTGTAGCAATTTTTTTAACGTATATTAAGATTATACAGATGGCATGTCATCATAATACGAGGCATGTCCAGTAAGTTAGTGTACTGAATTTTTGTAGGTTACAAAAATTTTTATTTGAACAAAAAAATTACCTGGTTACATTAGTACATATGTAAGCTATTTTTCGATATAGTCACCATTCCTCTCAATGCAGGTAGTGAACCGGGGTATTAATTTTTTGATGCCTTCCTCGAAGTAGTTTCCCGCCAACCCCTTCGTCCACTTCTCCACCTCCCCCTTCACGTCCTCGTCGGTTGAAAACCTTTTTCCACCCATGTGCAGCTTCAGGGAGGTAAAGAGATAGTAATCTGAAGGTGCTAGGTCAGGGGAATGCGCGGGATGTTCAGGACATCCCATTTAAAAGAGGCAAGCAGTTCCTTCGTGGCGTTGGCCGTGTGTGGTCTGGCATTGTCGTGCAGCAGGCAGACTCCCTTTGTCAGCATGCCTCTCCTTTTGTTCTGAATCGCCCTCCGCAATTTTTTTAGGGTCTCACAGTATCTTGCAGAGTTGATGGTCTCCCTTGAGGCATATATTCAATTAAAATTATGCCTTGACAGTCCCAAAACACGGATGCCATGATTTTCTTGGCTGAATTGTGGTTTTGAACTTTTTGGCGGAGGGTGAAGAGGTGTGACGCCACTGTTGAGACGGCCTTTTGATTTCAGATGTGTGTGTAGTGTGCAACTCAAGTTTCATCTCCAGTAATGATGGAGCGGAGAAATTCATCTCCATGGAGTTTGTAGCGTCTCAAAAACTCTTGCCCGACCTTGAATATTTCACACTTGGCGGGAGATTGGATTCACATTTTTCACGAAACGTATTGTCACGTCGTCAGTTCTCAACGTACTGACCTCAAACCGGTCTTGTTGCGGAGGGGAGGAATCAGGCTACACGACACTGTAGCCAACATGTCGAAAACAAAATCCCTCCGGCCGTGAGAGCCTCAGTACACTTACTTTCTGGACATGCCTCGTATATAGCACTGATTTTTGTGTTAAGCTTACTTTACTGTTCCTCTCGGCCCTAAAATCCCCCCAAAATCAAATGTTCCTGGAAAAATGTTTAACGATAAAAGTTATAGGTATTTATGTGTGTGTAGATACGTGTATATAGTATGTGTAGCCCGCAAGGGGTATCTGTTGCATGCACTTCGGGAGTAGTGACCCCAAGGGTTACCACAGCTCAGTCACTTCATGCACTTTGTCAGAACAGTACACAGTACCTACATACACTCTAAACTTAACAGACAAGGACAAACACAGTACACAAACTAGAGTCTCCGTTCCCTAGTTAATTGGCGTAAGCAAAAGGAGAAGGAAAGGATTAGCTCAGTAGTAGCACGCTGGTCTAGTAACGCAGAGGTCCCGGGTTTAAATCCAGCATGCTGCCCTTAGATTTTCTCTTCCTAGGAATCTCTGCAACTCACTGTACGTTGAAGAGCTGTGTCGTGTGTAGTTAGATAACACTGCTTAGATGCCGGCAGTGCACTGAGAAGGCTCGGGGGGGGGGGCCACAATAGATCTTTCAGATCACAATAATCTACATCTACATATGTGTATATAGTATACGAAAAAAAAAAGAAAAAAAAAAAAAAAGGATGATGTCCGAAATCTTCTCATTAAACTAGAAGTTATGATTATTGGTCCATTAATCAGAATACATTTCTATTCAACTCTGTTAAGAAATAGGTTTCGTAAACAATTCAAAAATTACTTTTTTTTTAAACAATACTTTCTTATAGTCAAAATAAAATTTGTTTACATTCATCGTTTTTTTTTTTTTCTTTTTTTTTTTTCTTTTTTTTATTTGGAACATTTTATTGGAAGAATTTATTTCAAAGATGTTCTGTAACGCAAAGACAAGACTTCTCTCTCTCTATCATGTCCAAGTGAGTATGTTTACCCAAAATTCAGTTTCTCCTGGTTTGAAAAAAGAAGTAAAGCAATATTCACATATTTTAACAGAATTACATTCATAATTAAAGAAATAGCTTTAAAAAATTGAATTCATCGATTGTTGGGAATATATATGATTCTACTTTAGGATAAAAAAAAGCGTCAACTTCCATTCCATCAGTGTTTAGAGGAACAAAAGCGAACACAATATACCCTGCTTACATCTAGCTTATAAAAAGCTTTTACCCTTTCCCATCCATTTCTAACACAATTTCGAGCCTTGCCCTAAAAGAGAAACCATTCTCACATATGCTACTTTTAAGGAACTTTTTCTTTTTTCTTTTGCTTTAATAATCGAGGTTGAATTTAAGGCTGGGTTACTACTAACACTTTTACAGGTAAAAACGTTTCTGTAGTTAATGATACAGCTGAGTATGTATGATATTTGCATGCTTCTATCTATGCCTACATATTAAAATTATGTTTTTTGGTATCTCACACAAGGTTTTATAAGTTAGTTCTCTTGATAATAAAGGTGTATTAATTATTATGTGCTATAAAACCCTCATATATTATTCCTGTGCGGTATTCTATAATGAAAAGACACTTTAAAAGGAAGCGTGACATTCCAGCTGTTATAGAATCCAGCTAAAATCATTTTTCTCAGGAAAAAAAAAAAACAGTTTTAAATTCATGTAGATCCAGAGGAACGTCACCAAAGGTGTCTGAAACGTCGATAAATAAACTTTTAAAGTCTAAAAGTGTTTTTTTCTTTGGCCCTATCAATAATCAACATTTTGTTTGTTTTAAATTAATAAATTATAGTCTAAATTAGGGGTTTCCAACCTGAGCAGGTTGCAAGCGGCCCATCATGGGCTCTTCGAAGAACGGCCCAGCAAATTATTTTAAACTAATATATAAATAAATAATTTATTATTGCTTTTTAATACTAATTCAGGAGTGAGAGGAAATATATCTCGTCCCAACTTGCGTTTTATTTACATTTTCAGCAATAGGAAGCACGTTTGTTAGTTTAAAATTGTTTACATGTTACGTGCAATTTTGCAAATAGACAGCTGCAATCTGGACATTCAGTACGACTGGACTTTATAAATCCTCTCTTCCCAGAGATTAAATATCCCTTGCCTCACAATCCTGCCTTATTCATATCTTCACTTTTTGGTGACATGAATATTTGTGATATATTCAAGAATAAAGTAAACGAAGATTAAGTTAGAACCAAAAGATCTGTAGTTACTGAGATTTGTCACTACATCCATCAAATCATATATTGCTATATTAGTTTCTCAAATACAATGTCACCTATCCCACTAGCTGTTATGCTACCCACTTTTAATTTTCTAGTGATACGTAATGTTTAAAATATTAATGAAATTTATTACTTAGGTAAGTAAATTTGCTGTTGCATTAATCGCAAGTAATAATAATAATAATAATAATAATAATAATAATAATAATAATAATAATCTTTATTTATTATAATGGAGTTGATGAAGAGAGAAATTGGGATTGATTAATTACACGAGATATGGAGACACTGTTATAATATAACTATAAGTTTACACAAACTGCATTGGACTATAATGATTGTATAGAATAAAAGGTGGAGTAGAGATATGACACGATGCGATATATGTGGTTGAATCTGATAGATTGATCGATGTCCAGATCTCTCACTGGCTTATATACAGGTTTCCCACTCGATCCTGCTTAAGTGAGAAAGTACCAGAGAGGGCCTTTTTTCTCTCGGTCGTTTTGCCGTTACATTTATCTCATTTTTACATACACTTATATGAACAAGACTTGTCAATATATTAAACAATGTAATAACAACTTTTTTACAAAGCAAGTCTATGTTAGTAAATCATCCAAATCACATATTACTCTATCCAGGAGCATAGTTTTTAGTTTAGATTTAAACAATTTCATTGTTGGTGAAGATGATATTTCATTTGGAAGAGCATTAAATATTTTCCTTCCCATAAATTAATAAGAAGGTGTGAAAAATGAGTGGTTTGCTTGAGGAAAAGGAAAGAAGTGGTCACGGTTCCCAGTATTGTATTTATGGCTGAAGGTGTTGTAATTATTTCTAATTTTGTAGAACTATGAACAGGTGGAAAAGATATAAAGAGCTGGGAATCGAGAGGATTTTATTATTTAAAATGCAACCTACAGCTTTCGTTGGGTCTTGCTTTAACCATAGCAAGAATAGCACTTTTTTGGATGCGGAAAATTCTTGATGTACATGGGCTGTTTCCCCAAAACATTATTTCATAGGAAGAGCCGTTGATTGGAATTTTCCAAAATATACTACTTTCAAGGCTTCAAGATTGAGGATTAGAGTTACTTTTTTCAAAAGAAATACTATGCTCTAAAGTTTAGGAGTCAATGAACCTATATATTCTTTCCAGCGAATCTACAGGAATTCTATATAGATTTACAGGAATGTGGAGTCCAGGAAATTTTGTCGAAGATGGGGAGATTATGCTGCAAATAGATATTTTGATCTAACACAATTTCTATTTCAAACGGCTTTCATACATACTATGAATTCAAATATCAGCTTTGGACACCCCTGGTGTAATAAATATGAGTAGCATAATAGATTTAAAGAAACCCAAAGGTATTGTTATTGAACAAAACGCGGAATACCCCCAAAAAAAGTTAGAGGAAAGTCGCAATTCCTTTGTTTCAGATTTCCTTTAAACTCGGAATTTGATCATCACATTTAATCCTTCTTTAATAATATGTAGATTGTAAACATTTTATAATATAATGAAATGTCACTTTAGTTGAGAAACTTCAATGTCATTCTTCCCCTAGAACCCAAGAAAGAGACATATTTCTAAAAACTATATTTGAAGACTTAGGGTGCTATGTATTCCGATAAAAAAAAAAAAAATCGATCTATTGATAAAATCGTAAACTTAATCTTACATCATGTAGTGTGGAGTTATCGTAGAGGGAATAGAGAAAATGATATGTGAAAAAGTGCACTGACTGAACACTTAATATATTAATTATTATGTACAAAATGCTGAAAGACTTCACCCGGTTAAACTAGTAAAGAGTAATGGTAGCGTGAGAAAAGAGAATGACAGACTGATGGTATATGGTGACTTCGTAATGAAGGACTTTAAATGAGATTGAATACTTTAATGAGAAACTTCTTATATATTTTTTCCACTCCCCTAACTCAGGTAGGTGGATCACTTTTTTGCTACTACTAGAATCTTTATCTTTTATAGTAAATTGATATATCTCGTCTCATGTGACTTATTCCTTGCTAGCAAGACATGCCAAAATATGTCACGGCGATCCATTACACAGTAGTAAAAGAATGATATTTTTACTTTCTTCAATTTTAATAATAATAATAATAATTACTTAAAAAAAATCTGTTGTGAACACTCACACAACTTTCTCTTCCTCCAGTTCTCAAAATTATAATTGACAAATTTTAAAGCTAGTGTACTAAATTTAATGAAATTCGTCAAAACTGAAAAAAAACTGTTCTGTGAAAACGCATTTCCGATTAAACTAATTTCCTTCAAACTTGGAATTTCGGTCATCTATTGATTTCTAATCAATTTGGTTTGGATGATAGAATTGTATAATCAACTATGATAGCATTTTAGAAAAAAACATAATCCCTATCACTCACTAAAAGTGCCCTTAAATGAATTTTCCCACAGAAATGTTTCAAATAAAAGTTTACATCTTTGTATGCATAGTTTATTTACGAAGTTTCAAGAAAATCGTCGGAGCCATTCTTGAGAAAATCGTGAAAAAGTGGAAAAATCATTTAGTAAAGTGGTAAAGCAAACGCACTCCCTGTCATCAGACTTTTTTTCAAACTCGGAATTTCAACAACATATTTAATTCTAATTAACATTTTTTAGATGATAGAATTGTTTACATAACCTGAAATAGCACTTTAGATGAAAACTTCACTCCAACCCTCCTCCATAACTGCCCTTAAATGAATTTTCCCAGAGAAATATTTCAAATAAGAGTTGAGCTCTTTGTATGTGTAGTTGATGGACCAAGTTTCAAGAAACTCGTTGAAGCCATTTTTGAGAAAATCGCAAAAAAGAAAAAAAAACAGGCAAGATTATAAGGCTTGTGATTCAGGTTTAAGCAGTTCCCCACCTCTTAGCTTTATTACCCAACGTATATTCGAAATGCGATTTTGCGTCTCAATTTCGCCAATCACGTTTTGTTGCACTCCTAACGTCATGTTTGAGGAGCTTATAAATACTGTAACGGCGGCATGCTTGCGCTCTTTCTCACTGCTTCAAAACAAAAGTTTCCTTCAATCGGGAGATAATAGTACTAAGTTACGAAAATAGACTATATTTTAACAATCATTTAAACGTTTGAAAAGATATAACTACAATTAATTTAAAATGATTATATGGTAACTAGAATGATTGATGAATAAATATATGTTTAAAACCTTAGATAGTGACGCGCTCGCGATGTATGAACTGATGTCAATTCACTGGTAGAATCCTGATGAAACGCTGATAAAATACTGAAGAATACTCATCCCCTCTTCCTGTGGAGAGACGTTTATATTGTCATCACTCACACATTGACAAGTGTGTGATTACGAGTCACACTAAAACATCTCTTGCCGTGTGTTGACCCTAGGTCTTGAATAGGTCGGTGACCAGCGTGGCAACAGGTGATGGCGGTTATCAAAAGACTGTATCCAGGCGGTCTTTTGAGTGTTTGTTTATTGGCGGTTATCAAAAGACTGTAGCCAGGTGGTCTTTTGAGTGTTTGTTGTCCCTTGTATATCGGCCAGGTGGCTTCTGTGTACTGACCGTATAATGACCCTTTTGAAAGGGTTCTTGTTGAAAGCGGTGTGTCTTTGGCAGTCCCTTTGACCGTGCACTGACCGCGGCTCTTGATCTGAATAATAGCGACTGGCTGGCGCTACTAGTTATAATTTTTATAATTTAAAAATTATATCTTTTCCTTTTGCTATCACTCCTTTTTGTTATCACATTACAATTGAAACATGTGACGGAAAAACATCTCTTTCCGAGTCAACGAAATTCAGTGCAACTGCAGTTTGTGTGGCCAGATTTTTCCAGTTCCCAACCCACGATGTGCCTAATCTCTGAACCTCCTCAGCTACTACACGGGAAAACCTTGATTGATCCATATTTAGCACTTTATATATATGTATCGACTATTTAAAACCAAAGTATGAAAGAAACTAGGTTTTGATTTTAAAATATATTCGATAGTATACGAGTGTGTTCAAAAAGTAACAGGAATTTTAAAATTTCGTGGGTTGTATTAGCTAGTCCGATTGGTACGATTTTTCGTCGTTGTGTGGGTAAACATGTCTTAAAATGTATCTATGCATTTTGAGCTATATTGGACGTTTAGTCTCTTGTCAGCTGTTAAAAGGAATCTTAGCTGCTTTTGGTGAATCTACTAATGAGTAAAACCAGGGTTTACGAATGGTATAAGCGTTTTCAACATGGCCATGAAGCCGTTGAAGATGACGAGCGTACGGGGTCGTCCTAGCCCATCGACAACCGATGAAAACGTGGAAAAAGTGAAAGAAATGATTATGAGCGATCGCTGAATCACAATTAGAGAAGTTGCTGAAGATGTTGGCATATCAATTGGCTCATGCATGCAATTTTTTCATCTGTTTTAGATATGAAACGTGTTGCAGCAAAATTTGTTCCAAAAGTGTTGACTTTCGGACAAAAACAGCGGCGAATAGAAGTTGCTCAGGAATCAGTAAATCAAGTCAACAACAATGCAGAACTATTAAAGTGTGTCATAACAACTAAGGTTCAACCGAAACTAAGGCTCAATCGTCCCAGTGGAGGCATTCTGGATCGCCAAGACCGAAAAAAAGCTCGACAAGTTCGGTCAAATGTGAAGATTATGCTCACTGTGTTCTTCGATTTTAATGGCATAGTGCAGGATGAGTTCTTGCCACAAGGTCAAACGATCAATAAGCAATATTACTTGCAAGTTCAACGCCGTTTGTGCGAAGCTGGCAAAACAATTCATGGCTTTTGCATCACGATAATACACCTGCTCACACAGCAGGTGTGAACCTTGCTTGTTCGTGAATTTTCGCAAAAAACAACACTGTAATGATGGCCCAGCCTCCATATTCGCCAGACATGGCACCATGTGACTTTTTTCTGTTCCTAAAAATAAAGAGAACCTTGAAGGGCCGTCGTTTTTCAAGCACAGATGACATTAAAAGTCCATCGCTGAAAGAGCTCAAACCTATCCCAAAGATCGGGTTCCAGAAGTGTTATAATATCTAATGGGGACTATTTTGAAGGGGATAACATTGATGTAGACGAATAAATAAAATTCTTTCAAAAAAACGAAAATTTCCGTTATTTTTGAACACACCTCGTACAACATAAAGATAACGCAAGTGAGTGTAAATTATAAACGAAGATGCGATAGGGATAGACAGTTCAAATAGAACATGCCGTTGGGAACTAAAACTCTTGTATCTCCTTTCCAAAAGTGAGGTTCTTAGCCTTTTCGAAAGCAATTTGATGTGAAACACTCACACGACTTTCACTTAATTATGTTGACACTATCATATAATATAAAATCACCGAATTTTCTTTAAGCCTCGAATTTTAGACATTTGTCCTATTTTTTTTTTTTGAGGGTTCTGTACTGCCACCACCATTGTTTGATCTATTGTACCCCCTCTGGTGCCGAAGATGAGCTAGCTCATCTACAGCACCCCCTCCAGGTTGAGCTCCCTAAGGAATCCCAAAATCCTGGAAAGTTCTAGGGTAGGTATTTCCTCCTCCCCTATCTGGTAACAGCCCAGACTACTAAATCTTCTTTGAATGACGTCATCACGGTCTATGAGGAGGTGTATCGGAGTTTCCTCCATTTCTCCAAAGAATCTGCATGTGCCATCATATTCTAGGCCAAGCTTCCTCAGGTGTTCCCTGAGTCTGCAATGCCCCCCGTAAGGAATATGGATCCTATACTGCATCCAGAGTGATGCAGGCTTTCGCCCTTTCCTGGTTATAACCACCCAGACAGACCTTGGCCTGTCTCAGTCCCCGGGATGGTGTCCAAGAGACGAGCTCTATTCGCCACCACTTCTTTCTTGATTTCTTCTAAGAGTACTTGGTCACTGGACTCCACAAAAGGGTTCCGGCCCAATGAGAGGAGATACAGCGCCTTCTTTTGCCAGGGTGTCGGCTACCTTCATTACCTTCCACGCCGATTAAGCTTACCTAGGCTTTCCCATACCATTTTAGAAATGATAACATGAGAACTCAGTGCTTTAATGGCCGCCTGACTATCGGATAGGATAACTATCACCTGATTCCGATATTCTCTGTCAAGGTTCATCTGAACGCACCTTCCAATAGCGTGAATTTCCGCCTGGAAGATGCTAGGAAACCTAACCCATGGGTTCCGAGTGTTTGGTTCTAGGCCCAAACACTCCTGCCCCGGTGACATTTGTCCTAACATAAAATATATAGAGTATATTCTAGTCCAGAGGAGAGTGCAAATAACATTGAACATTGTGCAAATTTAAATTTCAACTAGCTGACAGCACCCAATCCTTTCTAAAATTATTATTTTTTTTTTTCAGCCAAATGTTATAAATAAATATGACAGATTTGTATTTGTGTACTTAGCATTCCAGTTTAAAGAAAATCTATGGAGCCGTTTTCTAAGAAAACTTAATTCTGTAAAGTTGCCCTTCTGATTTCAAAAAGGTGAATCGATTTTATTCAATTTCGAATTGTAATTAAGTTAATAGCAGTAGTAATAAATGATTCCAGTATAATTTGATAGTTATTATAACCTATTAGTTGATTAGTTTCATATTTTTGCTTTGCATTTACGGCAAGAAGTTTATAATTCTATTTAATTTGTATAGAATTTTTGTATTTGTATATATATATATATATATTGAATAATTTAAATAATTAATTAATTACTAATTTGTAAAATCTGTACTGTAACAATTTGTACGGCCTTAAAGGCTTTGACACACAGCACGCGATTTGTCGCGGCGGGCAGCGATCTCAGACCGCCGCGATCCGACGATATTGTTGTATGATGCAATATTGCATCATCCCTGTCACACACAAGGCGATCTATCTCAGTGACACAGTCTTGACCGCCATAGTAGGCGAGCTGGTTTTTACAAAATTACAAAAAATTGTCGCACATTCTAGGCGATCTTCATTTCGTTTTCTAGTGAAATAAATAATTCCGTTCATATTGTTATAGGTGCGAGTATATATATTTTTTTATTAACTTACCACAAACAAACGGCCACCAATCTTTCCCTTGTTTCAATAGATCTCCTCCAATTCGTGGTGATCTTTTCAATACTCTACTGGAATAGATCATGTAGTTCCTCGAAACTTTGTTTTGACATACGGAAATATACAAAAAAAATCTGTCCTTCATGTGACTTCAGTTCCCTACAAAGACGGTGGTATTGACCAAGTTCTTTTCTTTTTTCATTAACTGGGTGCACCTAGTATCGTCTGTTTCTTCTGGTGCACTGTACTCCTCATCAGAACATTGAGGAGTATTTCCCCCCCCTCCCCAAAATCTGCAAAACGCTATAACTAGTGCAAAACAATACTGCGACCCTGCTTTGTATGTGACACAGCCATATCGCTGACCGCCTCGACAGATCGCGTCCTGTGTGTCAAAGCCTTGCTTCACAAATTATTAAATAAATTAAAATTTGGAATTCTGTAACGTCAAGAGAGAGAGAACATAAGCCCGATCGAGAGA
Source organism: Triatoma infestans (assembly GCA_011037195.1). Taxonomy (NCBI): domain Eukaryota; kingdom Metazoa; phylum Arthropoda; class Insecta; order Hemiptera; family Reduviidae; genus Triatoma; species Triatoma infestans. The sequence continues at coordinate 21,918 of JAAEAF010009501.1, forward strand.
AAACAGACACTCTCTGGTACTCTCTCACTTAAGCACGCTAGAGTGGGGAGAACCTGTATATAAGCCAGTGAGAGATCTAGACCTATCTATCTATCAGATTCAACCATATACATCACATCGTGTCATATCTCTACTCTCACCCTTTATTTTATAAAATCATTACAAGTCCAGTGCAGTTTGTGTAGACTTATAGCCATATTGATAACAGTGTCTTCATATCTCGTCTTCAATTAATCAATCCAAATTTCTCTCCTCATCAACTCCATTATAAATTCTATCAGTGCTTTTAATGTATATTAATATTCTCTATAGGTCGTATAGCAGTACGCTACTCAGAACCCTCCAAAAAATTTTTATATATATATACATATATATCAATTTTCCCGGGATAATGTTTCAAATAAAAGTTACTTACGTATTGTGGATAGTACACAAAATTTAAAGAAAATCGTTGGGGCTGTTTTCGAGACAAAAATCACGACAAAAAAATTCAGAAAAGTCACAAACACTTCCGGTTGATGGATTTTATCGGAAATCTTCATGTCTTTATAATGAGATGATAGTAAATGGAATACCAAGTTTGAACTTCCCGGCGAGTTTCTCAATTTTTTTTTAATGATATTGTGTTAAAAATGTACACGCACTTACAGATCATTCGCAATAAACATTTTTTTCGTATTCAAAGGGCACCCCTACAAAACATGTTTTTCCGGTGAAAAGTTGAGTTTTCGAAAATCTGGCACGATTCGCAATACTTCCTCTTACACAGGTATAGTGAAAATTAATTCTTATTACAGACAACGCTGCCCATCATCGGGACTAGTGAGCTGTTGAAATTCTGATGCTGTCCTTTGAATTTTAATAGTAAATAAGAAATAATTTTCTCAATACTTTGCAGTATCATCATCACATAGATGTCAGAGATATTCTCTCTCTCTCTCTCGCTCTCCATACAACCAAAGTACGTGCTTAGTTTTCACAACTTACTCCCAAAATGTAGGCCATGTCCAGATTTCAAGTAAAACAGACTCTGATTGTGACAAGAACTTCATTTTCCTCTGTTTCTACTCACTTGGTTTATTTATTTATTTATTTTTTTTCTAAGAACTAAAATCTTAAGTTACTTCGTTGAGAAAAAAAAAATATTCTGCGTCAAGTTTTTTCCACAAAGCTAAAAATGTTTCATTCCTTTTTATCTATACTCGTATATATAAAAATTCAGCATCCGTATGTTTGTGGCTGCAAAACTCGAAAAGTAGTATTGTGGATAATACACAAATCGTTGAGGCTGTTTTCGAAACAAAAATCACGACAAAAAATTCAGTAAAGTCACCAATACTTCCGGTTGATGGATTTTACCCAACCCGGTTTGTGGATTGACTTAAATTTTTTTACACAACGCTGCATTTCTATATATTATTATTATAACTCGGGTGCCTAATGGCGTGGGACCTAAGCCTATGTGGCCTTTATCCCACACGATACCCCCTATCCCCTTAATAAATCTCCCCCGGTAGCTTACCGGGTTAATCTACAGATCCCAAGATATCCCGAAACTCCAGCTCGCGCAAACAATCCTGCTAGAGTGATGCCCTCCCAAAAACACGAAACCTAGTTCCAGCGAAACGGGGACACTGACAAAGGTAGTGGTACACAGTTTCCCTGACTCCGTAGTCACAGTTCTGACAAATGGGACTAGACATACTCCCTATATTAAACAAGTGGCTGGAACCCAAGTGTGTCCAGTCACTATCCCTGTAGGGGTCCTCAGACCCGTCCTACTAAGAGACAGGAGATACTCCGAAGTTCCCTGCCTACTTGTCTTTATAAATCTTTTGGCTTGGAGGCACCCCAGCGTGTCCCCCCAGAGTTTCTCCAAAACTTTCGTCTCCCAAAGTCTAATCGTTTGTCACGAAACGCCTTTGTGACAGCCAGGGCTGGTTCAGGACCGCAAAATGGTTGAGATGATCCCTCCCTAGCCAACTGGTCTGCCCTCTCATTCCCCTCTATTCCCGCGTGTCCGGGTATCCAATAGAGGCGCACCGTACCCCTCCGAGCTAAAGCATTGAGCTTCCTCCGACATTCTCCCACTAATTTCGAACCCCACCAAGGCTTACTCAAAGCCCTTAGGGCGGCCTGGCTATCCGAGAAAATTCGCACTTCCTTGAACTCTCCCTGCCGCTCCCACCAGGTGGCAGCATTTCTATATAAGTAGTTCAGAAAGAGGTTCAGTTTTACTTTGGAGTAAAAAGTGTATATAAGCATTTCAATATACGAGTGTTTATATACACTTTTTACTCCAAAGTAAAACTGAACCTCTTTCTCAACTACTTATAAGTACCTCTACTCCGAAGTTCCCACAGAAACGGGAAATTCCGAGCTAAAATCCGTTCAAACAGCCCCATATTGCGTTAGCACTTGCTTCTTCAGATATTGCTGCTACGTTGATGAAAGGAGATGGAACAGCGAATTCAGCTCTTAAACTGTCATGACTTAAACATGGACTTTACAGAAAACCCAACATGTAACATTTCTAAAACATCAGGAATGGGAATGGTTCTTCGGCGTGAAAAATCATTGTATAGGGATGAGTGTACAATGGCTTATAAGAAGTCATAGGAGGCGTTAGACCATACATTGAAAGACTTGCGAAATAATCAGGTTCCATTTGGTGGAGCATTGGTGTTACTAGCCGGTGATTTCAGGGCAAACGCTTCCAGTGATACCTCGCTCAACATCAGCTGATGAATTGCATGCCTACTTGAAATATTCAACCCTTTGGAGCACAGTAAAAAAAAAATCATTTAACAACGAATGTAAGAGTTCAACTTCAAAACGATCTAACAGCTGCCATATTTTCAAGACAATTACTCGAACTCGGTAACGGCACTGCGTACTAATACGGAAATGGGAAAAAATCATCTTCCCATCTAATTTCTGCAACATTGTACATTCAAAAGAAGGGTATTCCAAAGCATCGAAATTAATTATCAAAATCACGCATGGTTAAGCCTAAAAATCTGACTGAGCCACAGCGAAGCGTAGTCGGGTTAGCTAGTTTATTTATATTGTTTGTAACGTTTTTTTCCCTGAACTAGCTACTGCAGCTAGTGGCTAAGTGGGTTCATTTAGATAAAACACATTAAACTTCTAACAACGCCAATTTATTGTTTTAACACAATAAATTACAAATAAAGCACCTAAATACACTGTTTAAACTTTCTCTTAGTTCACTTTTTATTCACTTTTTCCAAACGCGCACACCGTTTATGACAAGACTCTCTCATTCGAGCTGCTCTTTACTAAATTATACCAGTAGAGAAGGGTCAGGAAGGTTCTAGAACATTCCAGAAGAACCTAGAGCGCCCCGCTAGCGCTTCCCATCGGCCACGAGGCGAAGCTGAGGTGCCTGCTTTCTTTCCTAGATGGCACTAGTGGCTGCGTTACAATATTTTCTTTTATAAACATTACTTGAAGGCCATTGTTTCTCTTGTATATTATAAAAAAGATGCTTATCTCTAAATGCATGAACATTAAAATAAAAAGTTATATGTAATGCATTTTTACAATTCTCAACTATTTCCTGATAAAAAAAAAACTGATAAATTAAACTAATTAAATTATACTAGGTTGTAAAAAAGTAGCGATTTTTTTCTCTTAATACACAACAGTATTCTATTCTACGTACTCACACATACACACACAGACACACTACATATATATATATATATATATATAAACTAGGTGTAAGAGAAAGTAAAAAGTATTATAAATAACTAATATATGGATAAATTCTAAGAAAATGTTGTTCATTAAAAGGAAGGGAGGGATGAGTTACTTTCAGAAAGATTGTTAGAACATTAAGTTCAAAAGTTATGCAAAAATTATATAATTTTCTGATATATTTAATTTATTTTTAAAATTTGATTTTACAATATTAAAACGAAAAAAATATTTTTAATTTAAGAACTTCTACTTTATTATAATTACAAAATTTTAACAATGTGATTCAAATCTTATAATTAATTTTTTAATTAAAATGTGACTTTGATCTTTTAATCTCTAGAAATAAAAATAGCTTGTATACTTTATCGATGACTATGTACTTGTTTTGTACAATGACATCATAAGTTTGTTTACTTGACTAACCAAGGGAGCTAAAAGAGAACTTTTTTTTAGGACGGACTGGATTTGGCTTTATAGCCTCTTAAATACATCTAACAATGTATTTAATAACTTGTTACTTAGGGGGGATTAGATAAGTGATTAGCGCGTTGGACTCCCAACACGGAGGTCCCGAGTTCGAGACTAGTCATGCTCTTAGATTTTTTTTCTTCCTAGGAGCCTTTACAGCTCACTGTTCGGTGATGGACAGTGCTGTCTGTAGCTAGTGAACACTGTCCGGAGGCCGGCATTGCACTGAGAAGGCTCCGAGCGCTAATTGGCCATAGATCTTGACTCGCCTTAAATTAAAAAAACCTTGTTGCAAGATTTTTAGAAATTATTATCTCTGTTAACACAGAATTGTAAATTACAATTTTTTAGAATGGGTTATCAAAGAAATTACTACCATCGGCCTTACATAGTATTAATAAAATTAATTCCTTAATGAATATAACACACCTTAATGAATAAAACAGCTCCAACGATTAATTTTGTGTGTGAAATACTCACACAACTTTCATTTAGTCTAATTAATATAATTTAATCAAGAAATGTTCTTCAAAAAAAATGCAACATTACCAAATTGGGCAGGTCATAAAAATGGTGCTCCCACATATGGAGCGTTCTATAACAATACGCAACAAAGCTTGGGCAGATTTAAATTTTAAACTATCTCCATTGACAGATCTCCCCAGTGAAGGATCACAGTTTAGTGGTTTCTAATAAAAAGTGATATGTTTCTATAGGGTTGGTGCAAAAATAATGCAGGTTTTTATATGCCAAAAAAAAAAAAATTATTATAATTTGTATAAAACTAAGATTATTTATCCAAAATATGTTCCATCATTATCAACACATAGTTGCCAACGTGTCAGAAGCATTTTTATTCCAGTTTCTAAAAAATCTTTATTTAAACTCTCAATAAACTCGCGGAAAGCATTTTCGGTTTCACTTCGGTCCCTAAAATTTTTTCCTCTTAAGAAGTTGTCCAAATGTCTAAATAAGTGGAAGTCCGTCGGCGAAAGATCGGGGGAGTATGGAGGGTGCGGAAGTGTTTCATATTTCAATTCCTGAAGTTTCCTGAGAGTTGGCATGGCGATATGTGGCCTGGCGTTATCGTGAAGAAGAATTGGTCCTTTCCGATTCACCAATGCTGGACAAAGATTTTGCAATTTCCTATGCATTTTGTCAATTTCTTGACAATATGTTTCAGCCGTGATTGTTTCGCCAGTATTTAGGAAGCTGTAGTGAATAACACCTGCAGTAGACCACCACACTGTCACCATTACTTTTTTCGGGTGCAGGCTTGGTTTCGCGAAATGTTTTGGTGCTTCATCCTTGTCCAGCCACTGGCCTGACCGTCTCCTGTTGTCGTATTGGATCCATTTTTCATCACATGTCACGATTCGATTAAGAAATGGTTCATTTTGGTAGCGCAACAGAAGAGCATTGCAAATTTCAAAACGCCGATGTTTTTGGCTCTGGGTCAATTCGTGAGGTACCCACGTGTCGAGCTTTTTAACTTTACCAATTTGTTCGAGATGGCGAACGACTGTTGAGTGGTCCAACACTAACTTCTCTCGCAAAGTCCCGAGTGGTTTTGCGAGGGTTAACTTCCACCAATGCCCTAAGATGGTCGTGATCAACAACAGAGGGCCTACCGCGACCTTCCTTGTCTTCGAGATCAAAATCTCCAACACGAAATTTTTGGAACCATCGCTGCACTGTACATTCACTGATGCTTCCTTCACCCCAAACAACATTGATGTTACGCGCAGTTTGAGCCGCACTTCGACCAAGTTTGAACTCGTAAAAATAAATTTGACTAAAATCTTGTTTTGACATGGTGAATATCGGAGGTCTTAACTCATACAAAATGGAACACAAACTATACTGATATTTGAGGAAAAACAACATTAATAAACATTGTTTATAATCCATTACCTAGACTGGAGGATTATCTTTGTTTAGTTGGCAAGCAGAAGTAAACAAAAGATGAAAGTTCAAAAACCTGCATTATTTTTGCACCAACCCAATATCTAAGCAGCAAGCATTTCAAGTACAAAGAAAAATGTTTTCAAGTCCGTTTTCGAGAAAAATGCCAAAAAAACTCATAAACCTATTCTGCAAAAATTGCGATTTTCTTCAAATAAGGAATTTTCCTATCAATGCATATAATGTGTATAAATATTAAGTAAATAAAGTAAAGCCTCTTTTTTTTAGGGGGGCTTAATAAATACCTACCAAATTAGGTGTCGTGAACGGGGGGGGGCGGAGAAGCACCTACTTCAATATATACATGTTTTAAACGAATATAAAATTTAGCAGTTTATACACGGGACTCGAACTGGGCACCTCCCAGTTACAAGTCCATGCTCATAACCACTACACCAACATCCGTCACGTATATTAATATTGTATAGATGCTAAAACCATATCTTATAATGAAGTGATACTAAAATTCTAACTGTATCTGTCATATGATAGTTCCATAATCCGTAGAATATATATTTACGTTCCACTCCCATTCCCTAGTGTTTATCTAGTAATCAGGACAATAATAGCCTGTAGAAGCCCATTGCAATATGCACGGAACGACCACTCAACCAGGTCTCATAGGTCTCAACCCTTGGTCCTAAGTGTTTTACATGACAATGGCTATGGCTCAAAAAAGAAAAGTAGCAACAAAAGTTCAAACTTGAAATTCTGTTTAGGTATCACCATGGGATCTAACGGTACGTTATGTGTGAATATTCCTCAACCGGAAGTACCACTTTACTAGTTGTTTTTTTTACGTTTTTTGCGATTTTCTCAAAAATGGCTCCGACGATTTTCTTTAAACTTGCTGTATCAACTACACATACAAGAGCTACAACTTTTATTTGAAACATTTCTCCAGGAAATTCATTAAGGGCACTTCTGGGGGGGGTGGGGTTAGGTTTCCATCTAAAGTGCTATTTCAGTTTACTAGACAATTCTGTCATCTAAATAATGTTAATTATAATTAAATATGTTGTTGAAATTCCGAGTTTGAAAAAATCAGATAACCGGAAGTGCGTTTCTTTTTGACACTTTACTAAAAGATTCTTTCATTTATGACTCAAAAATGACTCCGACGATTTTCTTGAAACTTCGTATACAAAATAAAAATGCAAAGATCTACATTTTTTATTCAAGACATTTCTCTGGAAAAATTCATGTAAGGGCAGTTTTAGGGGAGTTATGGGGTTGCAGCTTCTTCCCCTAAAGTGCTATCACAGTTGATTATACAATTCTATCATCCAAACAAAATTAATTAGAAATAAACAGATGGCCAAACTTCCAAGTTTTAAGAAAATTGTAAGCCGGAAGTGCGCTTATACTGAACAGCTTTTTCAGTTTTCGACGAATTTCGTTATATTTGGTACACAAACTATAACATTTGTCAATTATAATTTTGAGAACAGGAGTAAGAGAAAGTTGTGTGAGTGTTTCACACCAGATTTGTTTAACATTTCCCTAGGAAAATGCATTTAAAGGCACTTTTGGGGGAGGGGTGAGGTTAGGTTTTCCTTTCAAAGTGCTATATCAGTTTATTACACAAATTATATCATCTAAATAATATTAATTACAATTAAATATGTTGTTGAAATTCCGAGTTTGAAGGAAATCAGATGACCGGAAGGGTATTTTTACTGAAAAGTATTTTTCAATGTTTTGCTTTTTTTCTATAACGGCTCATAACGATTTTCTTTAATCTAGAAATGTGAACTACACATACAATGGGCTACAACTTTTATTTGAAATATTTCTCCAGATAAATTCATTTAAGCGAGCTTTTGTGGGAGGGATAGGGTTATGTTTGCCTCTAAACTGCTATGCTAGTTGATTATACAATTCTACCACATAGACTAAATTAATTAGAAATAAATAGATTGCTAAAATTCCGTGTTCCAAGACAATTTGTAAACCGGAAGTGCCATTTTTATTGAATAGTGTTTTCAGTTTTTGCACTTTTCCCATAAAAACAAGGACGAATTTCATTAAATTTGGTATATTAATTATAAAATTTGTCAATCACAATTTTGAAAACTTGGAATAAGAGAAAGTTGTGTGAGTGTTTCACACCAGATTTTTTTTTTTATTTTCTAAGATCTCACCTTATTTTATACTCTTTCATCATATTAAGAACGGTCAAGAAGAATCATCCATTGAAGTCATATATAATTATATTTGAAAAAGAATGAGTTAGAAGATTGTAAAGATAGAGGTTACACGAAATACTGTAGCCTGTAGCCTAGTGTTTAGAAACAAAGATAGGACAAGCCTAAATTGAGGAAGTGTTCATCTACTGATGTACACTGGCTGTGTATATAGAGGGAACAACAAGTGGTGAGCTGTGGAGAATGAAGCTTTCTGTTACATGGGGGGGCCTACAAGTGAAACTGGTGACACAGGAAATGAACGACCCTTGATTTAACATTATACAATAACAAAGAACAGCTTTTTCAGTTCAGTAGATATCATGGGAAAAACAAAATAACAAAAAAAAAAAAAAAATCTGGTGTGAAACACTCACACAACTTTCTCTTACTCCAGTTCTCAAAATTCTAATTGACAAATTTTATAGTTAGTGTATCAAATTTAATGAAATTCGTCGTAAACTGAGAAACTGTTCAGTAAAAGTGCACTTCCGGTTTACTAATTTTCATGAAACTCGGAATTTTGGCCAACTATTTATTTCTAATTAATTTTGTTTGGATGATAGAATTGTATAATCAATTATAATAGCAATTTAGAGAAAAACATAGCCCCACCCCTCCTCCAAAAGTGCACTTAAATGAATTTTCCCAGAGAAATGTTTTAGATAAAAGTTGTAGATCTTTGTATGTGTATTTATATTGAAAGTTTCAAGAAAATCATCGGAGCTATTTTTGAGAAAAATGCAAAAAAGTAAAAAAAAACAACTAGTAAAGTGGTACTTCCGGTTGAGGAATTTTGACAGATGAGCCACCGTCAGATGCCATGGTAATGGTTTTGATAGCTAAACGGAATATCAAGTTTCAACTATCTACGGTTTTTCGTTGGTTTAACCATGGTGTTCACACACACACTCAGACTATTTGCTAAAAACCTCTTTTTTGGACTCAGGGGACATAAAAACGGATATTTCCGGTGAAAACTCGATATCGAAAATTTGACACGATTACAATACTTCCTCTTACCATGAGTAAGAGAAAGTAAAAAAATCTGGTGTGAAACACTGACACAACTTTCTCTTACTCCCAGTTTTCAAAATTGTAATTGACAAATTTTATAGTCGTAGTTCCAAATTCCAAATTTAATGGAATTCGTCGTTGTTATTATGGAGAAAATAGCAAAAACTGAAACATAAAAAACTGTTCAGTGAAAGCGCACTTCCGGTTTATAATTTTCCTGAAACTCAGAATTTCAGCAATCTATTTATTTCTAATTAATTTTATTTTAGTTGGTAGAATTGTATAATCAACTATGTTAGCACTTTAAAGAAAACATAACCCCACTCCTCCGCATAAACCCTCGTTAAATGACTTTACCTAGAGAAATGTTTCAAATAAAAGTTGTAGCTCTTTATATGTGTAGTCCACATTCCTAGTTTAATGAAAATCGTTGGAACCTTTTTAAAGAAAATAGCAGAAAACTGAAAAATACTATTCAGTAAAAACGTCCTTCGATCATCCGACATTATTCAAACTTGGAATTTCAACAACATATTTAATTCTAATTAATAAGAGATATTTACTGTGATAGCTTGCTTCTTTCGGTGGTCATCGACTGGTTTCGTGCGTTCGCTCACACATCAAAATGTTTTTGTCAAAGTAGTCCTAAAGAATTTTTTGTGGCGTTTATCAAACTATTTGCTCTGTGCAAGCCTATATTATCACACTGTTTTGACGAAAAATATCCTGATGTTTGGGCGAACGCTCGAAACCAGTCGATGGCCACAAAAAGAAGGCTATAATGGTAGATATCTCTGATGCTTTCCAGCTATGCGGAACCAATCAAAAAAATCCTTCTACATCCCTTATCAAAACCTACAAATTATATCCAACATTCTCCTTTAATAAGATTGATGGACATCTCTGCTAACAGTCAATTTACAGCAATATGGTCCTTTTTTTACTTGTCACTAAATCAGTTCCAAATTTATCATCAAGAATATTTTAGACTTATAGTTAATCTCATACTTTATATATAAAATCTTAGACTTTTGTTACCTGCAAATGATTATCAATTGAATATTTATATATATATTATTCAATTATTTAATTAATATTCTTTAAAGTTTCTAATTGTTTATTTAATATTATTCTATAATCTTTAATGATACTTTATTATTATATGCTATTGCTTATTACGTTGTTATTTAGTTTTTATATTTAATGTATAAATTTAAATGTGCTCACCTCTAATTAAATATAATTTTCATTTAATTTTATTACTTTCTCTTACTCCTAGTAAGAGGAAGTATTGTAATCGTGTCAAATTTTCGATATTGAGTTTTCACCGGAAATATCCGTTTTGAGGTCCCCTGAGTCCAAAAAAGTGGTTTTTAGCAAATGGTCTGTGTGTGTGTGTGTGTATGTGTATGGTGACAGCATAGCTCAAAAACGAAAAATCGTAGAAAGTTCAAACTTGATATTCCGTATGTCATGGGACCCGACAATGGGTCATCTGACAAAATTCCTTAACCGGAAGCATCTGACAACTTTTATTTGAAACAGTTCTTCGAGAAAATTCATTTAAGGGCACTTTGGGAAAGGAGTGGGGTTAGGTTTTCAACTAAACTGCTATTTCAGTTTATTAGACAAATTCCGCCATCTAAATAAATGTTAATTAAAATTGAATATGTTGTTGAAATTCGGAGTTTGACAAAAAAAAAATCAGATAAACGGAAGTGCATTTTACTTTACCAGTTTACTAAATGATTTTTTTTTTCACTTTTCCTGCGATTTTCTCAAAAAATCGCATCGACGATTCTCTTGAAAAATCATATATAAGCTAAACATACAAAAATCTACAACTTTTATTTAAAAACATTGCTCTAGGAAAATTCATTTAAGGGCACTTTTGGAGAAGGGGTGGGGGTTATGTTTTTCTCTAAAGTGCTGTCCCATAGTTGATTATACAATTCTATCATCCAAACATAATTAATTAGAAATAAATAGATGGCGAAAATTACGAGTTTCAAAGAAAAACAGTAAACCGGAAATGCGCTTTTCGTGAACAGATTTTTTTTTTCAGTTTTCGACCGTACACAAACTATAAAATTTGTCAATAATAATTTTGTGAACTGTAGTAAGAGAAAGTTGTGTGAGTGTTTCACACCAGATTTTTTTTTTTTTTTTTGTTATTGCACTTAATGTCAGTGATTTTGTAAAATAAATAAATAAATGCCGTTGAAAGCCAGTTTCGAGAAAACCGCGAAATATCAAGTTAGAGCTATCTGCAAATTTTCGTCTTGAAATATTTTTCTTCATACACAAACACACACAGATACAGTTACTAGCTAAAAACATTTTTTCATATTCACGGGGGGGAGTCACAAAACGTGTATTTCCGGTCAAAATACTCAATTTAGAAAAAATTCACAAGTTTGCAAAATTTCTACTTTTAATTAAGGGAAACTAAAAATGCCCTTTATATAATTTTTATGCACAACCTGATTAATAGAATTTGTATTTATGGAATTATCTTTAAAGGAAATCTAAAAATTATTACCTTGCAATTGAATTGACATAGCAACCTTTGGGTTTGTTGCTAGTAATATACATATACGTATATATCGATCGGTATTCATCCATCAAGGATCAATAATATGAGTTCGCTTACCTCCAGTAATGTTTTAATTATTTATCAGTTGGGGGAAAAAAAAAGAAGAAAAAAGACGTAACGCTCCGAAGGAATTTTTAATAGTGAGGAGGGTGGCATCTTATGAACAATTCAACACGCGTATGTAAACCTAGAAACGTGATATTGTTAAATTTGTAGGAACTTTATACGTACGTATTCATGTCATAAACAATGTTACAAGAAAAGTTTAAAGATTAAAATTAAGAAACTTTTAAGTGTTTGTGCTAATTTTTTACTTAAAAATAATATATATATAAAAATTCCGCATCCGTATGTTTGTGGCCGCAAAACTCGAAAAGTAGTTGGATGGATTGACTTGAAATTTTTACACAACGTTACATTTCTATATA